>JAKSZP010001970.1:0-46133 GCA_022478985.1 Massospora cicadina | reverse complement strand
AAAAGATCAGTTGTTTGAATCCTGGAATAATCACTTTTTATACACTTTTCTTAAACTCACTATCAATTCTGTCTGTCTGTAATTAAATCTTACAAGCTCTATTTCAGACACTTATTGTCAATAAAAAACTTAAATTTGGAACACTTATGTATCTTTAATGACAATACAATAATTCATCAAAAATTTTAATTTTCATGTTTAAAAAAAGTTTTATATGTATCAAGTAAAAATCCTATATATTTTTGATGGTAGTCAGTATATAATTATGACTGAGCAGTTAGATATTTAGTTGATTAATATTTTAAATGGTTTTGTTAAGTGTTTAGTGGTCATTTTTATACACTTTTCTTAAACTCACTGTCTATTCTGTCTGTCTGTAATCAAATCTTACAAGCTCTACATCAGACACTTATCTGGAAATGTGGCAACTCTTTTGGATGGTGGCTGGACAGCGCATTCAGCACTGAAATTTCCGTTGAATATGCAAATCACTGAGACACCCACATGCAATATCAAAAAAAATTCTGGAATGGGTAGAGTACTTCAATCATGTCAACTCATTATATGGGATGAATGTGCTATGGCACACAAAAAAGCATTGGAAGCACTTCATTGTACACTAAAAGATTTGAGAGAAAATGAGAAGCTCTTTGGTGGCGCACTCATTTTACTGTGTGGTGATTTTTGACAAATTCTACCAGTTATACCACGTTCAACACCCGCTGATAAACTTAATGCATGTCTCAAATCATCAGTTTTATGGTGACACATACAGAAGTTAACTTTGAAGACCAAAATGCGTGTACATCTACAACATGATGCATCCACCAAACATTTTGAAAAACAATTGTTAACACCCACTGATAAACTTAATGCATGTCTCAAATCATCAGTTTTATGGTGACACATACAGAAATTAACTTTGAAGACCAATATGCGTGTACATCTACAACATGATGCATCCGCTGAACATTTTGCAAAACAATTGTTAGATATTGGGAATGGGAAAATGAAAATAATGAATCCACACAATGTATCACATTGACAACAAACTTCTTTAAAATCATATCAACCACAGATGAATTGATTAACAAAGTTTTCCCAAATATTGCACAGAATTACAAAAATCATCAGTGGCTAAGTTCACATGCTATACTAGCAGCCAAAAAAATGATGTCAATGCCATCAATTTCAGCATTTAAAATGAAATATCAGGTGAAGTGACAACATATAATTCCATTGATACTGTGATGAATCAAGATGAAGTTGTCAATTATCCAACTGAATTCTTGAATTTACTTGATTTGCCAGGTATGCCGCCGCATGTTTTAACATTAAAAATTGGCATGCCTATCATTGTTCTCTGAAACATCAATCCACCACAGCTTTGCAACGGTATCAGGCTTTCAGTGAAAAAGATGATGAACAATATCATTGAAGCTACAATCTTAAATGGAAAATTTAAAGGAGAAGATGTACTGTTGCCACTCATCCCAAAAATTTCAACAGATATGCCATTTAAATTCAGACGTTTGCAGTTTCTAGTGCAACTCACATTTGCAATGACCATCAACAAAGCACAGGGACAATCACTGCAAGTGTGTGTACTAAATTTGAAAAATCCATGCTTCTCACATGGACATCTGTATGTGGCCTGCTCACGCGTTGGAAAACCTTCTGATTTATTCATGTATACACCAGATGTAAAAACAAAATATATTGTATCCAAAAGCGCTTCAATAAACAGAATTAAAACACAAACACTTTCTATCTTTGAGTAGCATTGCAATGCATGTCAGGTACTCATACTAATATTATCACATTAATTTGAAAACCATGCAAACAAAGTTATGGGCAACAGCTATTTATTTATAAGAAACCTACTTTAATTGAAATTTATTAATTAAACTAACATTTTCATTATGTACAACATGAAACTCTGTTGCAAAGCACGGGTATTCTGCTAGTTTTTAGTAAATTAAATGACTAGATTTAAGCAACCTTTGTGTCACATAGAAGGCAGTTTCACTAGTACCTATCATGGGTTTTAAAAAGTTTACATAGTAGCCTAAAAATTTTATCTTTGGTAAGGGACAAAAGATTATAAAGTTAAAACCCCCATCGCTTTTTGTATTTACCTACAAAGACTATGATCTGCTACCCTTAGTTTATGATCACTGTTGTAAGAGGGTACAACTAATAACAATAAAGTCAAGTTTTAGGACCGTATTAGTTATAATTCAAATTTAGCCTAAATCTTTTGCTTAACTCTATCAACGTAATTCCCAAAGATTCAGAACTGGAAAGTTTTTAATGTTTTAATGAGTGTTGAACTCTATATAAAGGTAGCGCATGCTAAGATGTTTTAAAAGGTTTATTCTGGCCTATAATGACTTAGGATTGAAGCTTTATTAATTCCTAAAAGTTATTGTTAAAACTATTTAGATACGTCAAATAAAAGTCTTTGTCAGTATAAGGTCTAGTAATAAACATGCTATTTGAGATAAACGTGCTTACACCAACTAACTTGTGGTACTATCTGGTATAAAGGGTTTATTTGTATATTAAAGTGATCACCCATATTGTTTTGCCATTATGGTGAAACAATACCATAATTTCATTTTTTATGATGATTCTGATGCAAGTTGATATGAGATGCATAGAATTATTATGTCTTGGTAAAATCTGAGCGCATTAGAGCATATGCACGCCTATAACCTATAAGATGTCTACATCATGACTTGTAATAAAATTAGTATATAAGATTTGTTTTCTTTAACTAATAGACTACAACCATACCATGAGGAACAACTATTTCAAATTTTAATTCAGGTGGATGGATAACTAAGAATCTTATATATAGAACAAATTTAATCAGAAGAAGGTGGATTTCACTGTACCAGCTCACACACCAGTATATTTGAGTTTTTATATTAGCATAATTGCAATTTTAACATAAAATAAATTTTTATAGTCATATAATTTAGAGTTTCATTATTTATACGTTTAATTCAAGAATAACAGTAGCTAGAGGTTACTATACCATGACAATTTTAAGCTAGTTTTAACAAGATTCATTTTTTATAAAAAATTAGTGACTGTATGCAGATCTATGGAAAACTAGATCAATATTTAGTGGTATTATATGAAAGTCTCATTCCATGTAAGTGATCTGAAGACACTATCTCCAACTCTTTTGCAAAGGCTAGTACACCTCCACTTAAATTTTTTATAAAGGTTCAGATATAACTTATAGGATTTAGTCTCTTATGCTCTTAAAGGCTAGCTTTTAGTATCATTTAAGAAAGTTGTATGCAGTTAAAAAATACCTCTAATATTTTCTAGGTTGCTTAATCTATATGGAATCAAGCTTGAAATTTGCTACTATACCTTGGCTAAAAATCGTCCTTTTTGAAGAAGAAAGCATACTATGTTTGAACTTTAGAGTTGGGTGCTAAATATAGATCACTGGGATGTAGAGCATATGAAAATAAGCAACAGCTATGGGGCAACTTCAAGGCACACTAGATTAGCTAATCTTGCTTAATAAAAGGATGGTGTGAAACGTTATCTTGATAAAATATCATTGTATTATTAGGATTAGGTTACCAAGCTAATTAAATAGTTGTGATTGGTATCAGGGCATTGAACAAAAATTTGTTTCAGGTTTAGCTATATCACATTCAGCATCTCAGTATAGGGGCATTTTACTCATTAATTATATAATGGGTAAAATTAAGATAAAATTTTATTATATAATAGGTCTCACAAAACACTGTAATCTACAGTTGTAATGTCATTGTTTAAATTCATTTCTTTGTCTATGTGTTCTAAATTTTCCTATAATCTCATTTAAACTGCCAGGTAAAACAAAATGTAAAGTAATTACCATGTCACCAAGGCTCAGATAGCATATATAATATGAAACAATTCAAATTCTCCATCCATACCAACATTGCCAGTTTATATATCTATGGGTTTTAAGGATCTAGGATCACTGTAAGGTTCTCAATTCTTTATAAAATATAGATTATGGTCAATCTTATCAAAGCGATTATGTTCTGGCTGCAATATGGACTCTAGGGTCAATAACCTTAGAAGACTTTAAAAAGGCTTGGTGAAACTATCTTTAGAATTTGTAGTTAGAGTTTGAATCAGGTATCAAAATCTTCTGTCAACGGCTCTTTTAAGTAAGAAAACTATTGGAAAGTGGCATAGATTATAGGCACACTATTAAAATTGGGAAAGTAATAGAAGATTGCTGTCCCTCAAAGTAAGCATATAAAGACATAAAGTAGTCATATTAAAGGGTATATTTATTACATAACAGAATAACACTTCGCGTTCTTTAATAAAAAACATGAATTCTAATTTAAGACACTAAGTCCTCATAAAGATTATCAAAAGTTTCCAAGTCTTTTTTGGGTAAAACCTACAAGTACACTAGCTTGATTTATACTTTTTTAGCTAAACTTAAAACTAGAACACCTAGCCAATAACCATATTTGCATAGGTTTCTTATGGCCTTGGGATTCTTAGCTCTTTGCTTGATCTCTATTATTTAGTGAAATCAACAATTGATTTCTTATTGATAATGGTTATTTTAGCCAAGGAACTTGCGACAAACTTCCTACCAGCTTTTAATTTGACGCTCTAAATATACTGATCACATTTGATCAATCCATTGGAGCTCTAATACTCCTTGTAAATTAATTCAATAAGTAAATATCAATGGTAAATTAGTTATTGCAGATCCATCTTATAACTTAGGCTTATTGCAGTCAACACCAATTTTCAACATTTCCTCACCATTGACTGAGCAATAAACCCCCTCTGGTGACACTGCTCATATTCTATAAGAAACAAAACATAAGGAGCATCACTAATGAGATTGTCAACACATCAAGCTTCCTATTTTTAAACAACTGGAATGACTAAGACACAAGGTACATAGATCCTGTTCCATTACAAATCTTACCATAGATTGATAAATTAACTAACATGCCAATAGGGGTCGCCCAAGCCATCTTATCAAAAGCGGAATTCCTCTTAGGATTCTTTATGTCTTTGGTATTCTTGTGGGATTTTTAGAAAAATTTTGGAACAGATTTATGTCCATCTTTGCCAAAGCTTTGCTATCTTACTTACTCACTATCCTATTCTGAGAACCCCTACTTCTTGTTACTTTTTCAACCCATCTGCAGGGTTCTCTCCCCCAAGCCAAAGATCTTCTCTTGAGTTAGAACCTACCTTGCTATCTTCAGAGAAAAAACTGAATCAGAGCTCATGGAGAATATGGTATGTGAAGCAGTTAATAATATAGCCAACCTTTTTTTAATGAGGACTCACATTCTGGTATTGGACGGTACACAAAGCAATTAGAAAGGAATACTGGCACTAAAGATATTGAGAGCAGCGAAGTACAACAACCAAAAAAAACAAACAACAAAAAATTTTCTGGCCTATTAATTAATTGGGTCTTACTACTTATTATTTATCATGTAAAATAATTTCTTTTTTCTTTTTTTCTTTTCCTTTCTTTAATTTTCTTTCCCTTTTTTTCTTCTCTTTAACTACTATATATAGATAAATAAAGTTTCCAAGACCTAATTGATTATCCACCCATTTGAAAGGTCATTTATCATATAGGCGTTGGAAGATTTTTTTTCGATATTTAATTCAAATGGTCCAGTCCATATGTTCACAAATTTGTTCATTTTTCCAAAGCCATGATTGTTGTAATACTACAGTATCTTCCTATCTCATAATGTGACAGCTCATATTATGATGTAGATCAAAGTCCTGATCTTTAACCTTCTTTGCCATATTTGTGATATAAGCTTCAGATTGAAGTTTGATCATGTAGAAGTTAGGTTTGACAGATATCACTGTGGTTCCACTCCAGAATTATCTTCCACACAGAAATATAACAGCGGTGTTAAAGACATATTCCTTCCATACAATAGTTGAAATGGGCTTTTCCCAGTTGCAGAAAGATAATTAATGTTTTATGGAAAACAACTTTGGGTAAAAGTGAAACCCAGTCTGCTGTCAGGATTCCGCAATCTTCTAAGATGCTTACTAGGGTTCTAAAACTTGCTTAACAGTTCTATTAGAGTCAGGACAATAAGATGCCATTTATACTCTGCAGATCGCCACCATATCATTCAACTTAGGTATAGTATGGGAAGTAAAGTTGGTTAATTTGCCCATAATAATAAACTGATGGTAACTATGTTGTTGGATAATGCACTCCATGATAATTTTAGTGGTAGTCACTGCGCCTAGGTCTCAAACAGCTCTTTCTTCTACCAACTTTTTCAATTAATTAATGAACACTATGATGTATTTAGGACGTCTGGTGACAGTTGACAGAGGTCCTACAGCATCTATAGACGCAGTATGACATGCAAATCAGGGTTTACTAAAAAAAGTTGTGTTTTTTTCAGAACGGCCAATCCACCTGGCACTAATGACAACATGAAATTTCCTCTAATATGGTAAAGTCCATGTTTTATCAATAGTAATGAGGCTTTAAGAACTCCAATTTCTTGTGCAAACCTCAATGTTCTACCGCCTTGTGTGCATTGATAATATATCCTAGCCAATATGATGGTCCAGAGAAATTCAGGTAAACTCAGCTTTTTTGTTGAATAATTCACCGTTATTTTAAAAACTATTGGTGTGCCTACCATATAGTGCTCACATCACTTGTGTAGGTTCATCAAATACTTGTTGTTGGCCATCTTTTTATACATCATGTTATCAAGATCCTCTGTTATGTCTATAGTTGGTAACCACAATAAAAAGTCTTTTAAGTATTTTTTGACTCTATGGCATTAATTTGCCAAAATCATCCGTCTGGAGTTCAATAGCCCAGTGCGCTACCCTACCTTCCAGCTCTCAGAGGTTTTTCAACTTTGAGGCAATATGTGATCTTTCACAACCATAAATCTTACTCCATGTAAGTACACTAGGTATTGTTTGTAAACATAGATCATGGCCAAGCACTCTCATTCTGTAAAAAATATATTTCTATTCATGATAGTTCAGTCTTTGGCTACAGTAAGTGATTAGATGCTCAATACTATTGTCATCCAATGATAAAGCACATCTCAACAGAAGAAAGAACTGCATCAGTCTTAAGTGTGCTTAATCTTGAATTATGGTACTGTAACAATGACGAATTGTTTACACTGTTATTATAGTTTCAAAGGCATAAAAGTACTAGTTAATCAAAGTAAGCAGTGCATTACTTATCAGGATTCCAAAAAGTGGCTCACCAATACAGCTAAGTTTAGAAATAAATTGCTGTCAATATCTGATTATTCCTAGGCAAACTTTTATATCGCATATTTTAACAAATGTAGTCACTTTTTGATGGCTTTGACCTTGGCAGGCTGAGGTCACTTGAATATATCTTCAGGTTAGCAGCAGAAAATGTCAGTACACTTTCTCAAAGTGCTCTAAGTTTCCCAAGAAAATTTTTAAAGCATGTTTATGTTATCAATTATACTTTATGCAGAACACACTAAGGTCTCTAAGGATGGTGTCCATTTCTTATAATAACGTTGCTAAGGTATTATACATTCCTTGGGGGAAATTAAGTTGATTTAAACAGGCTCTGGGAGATAATTTTTATACACTTCTCTTGTTTACCTTTAATAAACACTAATTGAAAAAATGTTGAGATTAGATCCATAGTTAAAATATTTGGCGCTTCTCAAACGGTCCAGCGCATCATCAATTTATGGTAGGAATATGTGTCCTTTTTATTATGTTATAGAGTATATAATAATGTATAACAACCAATTGGTTACATCATTTTTCTTGACTATTACACTGGAGTCCATGAGCTTCTGGACAGTTTAAGCATTCCTTGATTCAAAAGCAATCTGACTCTTTTGGTTACTACTTCTTCTGCAGCACATGAATGGTGGATCAGACTCAAGCATATTAGAGCATGATCTCTCATGTCTATGTGGCAATTGACTTCAGACACATAAAAATGATGGTTGTCACTAAAAAGATTCCACAATGCTTTTCAAACAATGATAGAGCTTAATACTTTTTTGATGTTCTTTTGACTTTATCAAACTTTTCTTAATACCACTGTCAGGATACTGGTCATACCGCCGCTGTGAAGTCCAAACTCAATTATAAACCAAACTCATAAATGACTTAATCTTTTTGATGGGAGCCAAGTGTTAGTAGTATATCACTTTATGCACTTTAATAGTTATAGGCTCTTTCTGTAAGTTGGCTAACAAGATTTTTATCTCACCTTGTTCTTTTGTATTAAACTAAGAGCTACTTTGGGTTTCAATTGTGAGCATTGTTGTAATGCAATTATCTTATTATACAGATCTTCAAGTATCTCAACTTCTAATTCAGTGCCTACAATCACCTGATGTCCAGAGAGTACTAAAAAGCTTTGACTAGAGCGTAAAGGTAGTCCCTTAAGCTTGTAGATTTGATTAAGATCGTCTCAGTTTATTCTTGGTTGGTAATATAGTAAAACAACTTCATCTTGATACATTAAGTTTACTTGGGAGTTACGTGTATGGTCCTTAATTATGACACTCAGTGTAATAGAACTGGGATCTTTTGACACAGATTTTGAATGTTTCATGAGCCATGTTTACTATATTGCTGAAGTAACGTATGAATTCCGCACATATCACAATTGTGATGTTGGTTTGGTGAATAATCACAGATGCTGCTACGGTGATCAATATAAAACAAAAGGGCAGTGAGATATAAGATCCTTAAATATAATGCACTCTGGCCCAGAGGTTGCATATATATTCCAGTGTTTGACATCCAGTTTTACTGACATCTTGTTCACTATACTAATAAGCACAATATATTTATAGTACTCTAGTGTCTAGATAGCTTAATTTTTGATTTTTGTCACAAAAATGTCACAGTAGGTACAATCAGAATCTGATTATTGGCTTTTTATATGTCACGTCAAAAGATTCTTTCTTGTCACAGAAGCGCTTGATAATGTTTTTAAATTGAGCGCACTCTTTAGATATCATATCTTTTTGGATGTAAAAATTAACAACTTCTAAAGATAGTATGTCAGAGTAAAAATGTGGTATATTATAATAATCTTGTTCTACTATCCAATGCACATATGGGTTCTTAATTCACAAAAGCATACTTGGCTGCAATTTCTTTGGCTTGGGTTCAAATCAGATCATGAATATGATTGGTGGTTTGATGATACAACAAATTGTTGATAGATGTATTAGATTTATAGTATCTCTTTTCTATTGGGTGGGGCTATCATGATCAGGCTGGCAGAGGTTAAGAGTTTTCTCTATCCCACCTTTTCTTTTCCCATATTGTGCAGGGGTAGCTTCACAGTATGTTCTAATTTTTTAAAAAGGTAATTTAATGCATGATGGCCCTTCTCTTTACACTTGTAGCTAATTATCTGGGGAACGTCATGTCTTTAGTAGTCATTTGTAGTCCCATCTTACAATTTGTTTAGGTAAGTCTTGATATCTAGACCCTCCTCCTGGACCTTTATCATACCCCTTCAGGAATAATAAGAATCCCAGGCCTCCCGTGGCTTCTTTATACCAACTAAGTGACCTAGTTCTTATGGTAGAAGAGAAATGTGTTACTTCTTGCCCCTTAAGGATCCTCCCTCTATTCCCTCCTTTCATCTACTTTCTTATTTAAAATGATAATGGTTTTGTATGGAGGTGGTTCAGTTATGGGCTTTGAAAGTACTTTATGGCTTATCCTATTCCTAGCCTGGTTGCTTAAAATATGTAAAAAATATCCAATTTCTAAACACCATATATAAACACAAACAAGTCTGATAATCTGTATTGGGTCTTTACTAGTAAAATATATTGTGCATTGACCCCCTTATCACTTAGACCCTTAATGTTATTCCATTTGATTTTCAGTTAAAAAAAATCTGTGGAAAAAAGCTACGACAATTTATAAGTCATAATGAATTCATGCGGTCTTGGAACTACTGATTTGATTAATTCACCAATCTGGAAAACCAGATATCCAAGTATTAAAGATGCTATCAAAAACTTATAAAAAAGCTTCCTCAACACTTTACCCAATTTATTCAATTATTATATGCCTTAGGGGCCCAGTTTCAGGACAATGCTTTAAGCTCCCTATAATTATTCCACCCTCCTATAAAGGCAACAGCTCCTCCTTAGGTATTTCTCAGGTTTATTTTTTTTCTTGATCCCTTTTTAAAATAAGTAGATGATGTTCTTATTACTTTCCACAGAATCCGCCTCTGAAACCATATCACAAATTAATCAAAAAATAATCTGATGAAGAATTTCATCATCAGTAAAATAGCACTAATGATAATGGAATGGACGGGCCAATCTACTGATTCAGTGACACTATGTGCTGTGGCTAAGTTCGTGAAAGCTTATGTTCCCAAGCATTATTCCAATCTGTCATACACACTGTGAAAGTCTTCAATTTTATTCACCCTGTAATCCAATGTAGATTTGCTCAATTAACCTAACATTTATTATCCAACTATTCCAATATAATTTCATAAAAAGTCCAACAACCATGTAACACATAGAAGTCATTATTCTCTCTGATTGTCACGCCCCTAGGTTGCCCCTGCAAGACCTGTGATTGCACCATTGCAGCTGTTTGAATTGTTATAGGACCTTTGGTATGCCCTTGAAGATATTTATCCTCTTGGGAGCCTTGGAACACTCTTTCTCATATTCACTGGAACAGCTGTTCCCCTGGAATAGTGGGCTCTTTACTGGATACTGCACACCCAGATTGGAATCACAGTCCTCTTACAATCAGCCACAACCCTGACATAATAACCAGCCACTAATTTTAGCGCTCTCCGCCCTCCTCACTAGAAATTGGGGAGTTAATCGGCTCCTTGGTTAATATAAACCCACAAACACTTTTTATCCTGGATCCTTTTCCCCTGATAAAGTGGAGCTGGGTTTAGTCCAGAATCCTACTTTATCTTCTAACCACGGGGAACAAGCAGATGCTCTTTGGGAGTGCAAGAAGCACACTTCACAGGTTACTGGAACCAACTCCTTATCCTGACACCTGCTACTACTCCCACTTCTCATTTTCTCTAAGCAACAACTAATGAAGATCAAGCATATTTTCTGTTTCCCACTACCTTCTGCTCTGGGCCACAAGAAGTCATCATGCAAGCTCTCCTGAACACAGGTATATTTAGCAACTTTGTTGAATTTTTGGTATATTGAGAGTGACTGGTTCTTCTTATAAGGTAAGATGGAGTTTTGAACGTCTATTGTATGAAGACAAAAGACCAGATGGTGACCATAATTAAGATATAACTCCTTGGTAATTCTACTGGAAGTTGTATTATCATGTCATTACTTAGATGATGGCACGCTGCCCTGATCTTCCTGATCCTAAGTAAATCCTCAATGTAACACAACGTAAAGTATTAATATGAAAGCTTATAAATTAAATTATATAGCTGTAGGAATATTTGTTGTTTTTTCATTAGTAATAACTTGGGATAATTTATAGGGTTCAATGTTCACCACATCTTATCCATGACACCTCAATTTCAATGGCACTTGGTCAGAGAAAGTAACGAGTTCATTTGAGGGTCTACAATCCATTCAAATCAAAACATCCCAATCATCTCAGAGTCAGTCTCAAACTTGGAAATATATTCAAGACAGCATTTCTAACACGTTTGTAAATAGCTGAACCAATACTCATCTCAAGCAATTGGCAGCACATACCAAGGCGATTCATACCACTAATTAATAATTAATTTGATCAAAAACTCAATTGATATTAAAAACTAATTTTGACATAAACCAACAAAGCCCACGTGCCCAGGTTATTTAGTCAACTATTATTATTAATTTGACTAAAATAACAAAGCCCCTGTTCCCATGTTATCATAGTTAAATATTATTAAGTGGAATTGCTAGGCCACAAATCCCAAGCTCAGATATACTTAGGATATTTTTGATTTATAATTACCAACAATTCATATCCAGTCAACCATTCAATACTTCCCCCTCCTTGACTGGATAAAAGTGGAGGTATTCATTTTTCTTGGTCACAACATCCAATTTTTCTCAATCTTCAGAATAGGATGCTCCATTAATAGCTGAATGCTACAGTTAGTTCATGCACTTTGCCTTCATTTCTTCTATGCCTTCTGAGGCTCTAGTAATCTTTAGCTATCTTGAACTAGCCCCCTTGCTTCAAATTAACTCTTCTCCCCCTCCCAAAGATAAGTTTCCTTTTTTTTCAGTGACAATGAGGCTTCATTTTAAAATAAATGTTTATATTTTACTTATTTTTTAACTTTTCTATATTCTTACTGTTTTATTATTATTAATTTTATTATACATTATTTCTTGTACCTTTTTCTTATTTTAATTTTTCTTTTTCACTTTTTTTATTATTATTCTTTTTTATATGGACAAAGGAATTTAGCGTGTACTCAATTCACAACCCAGCTGCCTTGATCCTTTATAGTATATACATCTTCAGATGATTTTTTCAATACAATAAACAGACCTTTCCAAAGTGAGGCAAGCTTGTGCGTGCGGCCTGCGCTATGAGTATCACAATATACTACTTTTTCCCCTTCTTTAAATTTAGTCACCATAGCCCATTTGGCGTCATCTTAGCTTTTCTGAATAGTTTTTCAACTAATTGCGTTTTGATAAGCTTCCTATTGTAACTTGATTAATGTCTTCACCAGCTGCTCAACATAATTATTCTGACTAATTGCTTCAGTTGAACTGAGGACCAAATATAATAATGGAGGTAAAGATGACTGTCTACCATACAGATGTTGAAATGGAGAGTGGCTGGTACTGCTGTGATGTCCAATATTGTATGCAAACATGGTAGCACTAATAGAGGTAGCCCATTGTGAAGGCGCTAAGGCTGCATTTTTGCATAAAATGCTGACTAGAGTGCCATTCACTTGCTCTACCATACCATTAGTTTCAGGATGGTATGGTGTTGATAGCACTCCTTTGATAGACATCAACTCATTTAGCCATTGTATCATTTGAGCAGTAAAATTCATGCTGTTATCCGTCAAGATCTTCTGTGGGCATCCATGCTTGTAAATTACATTATCCATAATGAACTTGGCAGTAGTTAAGGCCCCAATGTCTCAGATTGCTTTTGCTTCCACCCATTTCATAAGATGGCTGATAGCAACAATTATATATTTGTTGCCTAGGCTGCTCACAGGCAAAGGGCCAACTATATCTCTTGATATGGTATGCCAAGCCCAGTCAGGTTTGATTAAATGATACTTCACATCTAACTTCATAGGTTTTGTAATTTGATAAGAATGACAATTGTCGAGTACATTTTGGATATCAAATCACATTGAATACCAGTAGTAATTTGACCAAATTAATTCTAGCGTCTTAGTTAATCCTCTGTGCCCTACGGCCTTGTGCACTTGTGTAATAATTTCCATTTGGTCAGAAGGTTTTGGGAAAATTTTTACTGCCCATTGGGCCTGAGCTTGTATAAAACTCCATTCCAATATTCAGTGTCAGTTAATGCTTTTTTGATTGCTTTTTCACTTCAGTTGGCTCATCCTCATATTTCCAATTAATCATCTTTTCATGGAGTTCATCAGCTAAACTGCTCAGGACAGCTACAATGGGAAGTCTCAATAATCCATCTGCATTTTGATGGGCCACCCCAGCTCTATGGATAATTTTATAATCATAAGCTTGTAATTTTAAAGCCCAGCGGGCTAAGCATCCTTTGGGTTCCTTGAGGTTGTGGAGCCATCTTAACGAGCTGTGATCTGTTATTACTTGAAACTTGGTACCATGAATGTAAACTTGAAATTGTTTACATGTTTAGATTACAGCTAAACACTCTCATTCAGTCACTGTATAATTGCGCTCATGCTTATTCAGCGTTCTGCTTCAATAAGTGACCGGATGCTCCTCCTCATCCTCCCAATCTGAGATAGCACACCCCCAATTGCAGTCAATGAGGCGTCAGTTTTTATGATAAAAGGCCTCATGAAATCTGGATATCAAAGGATAGGCGCTGAACTCATTCTGGTTTTCAAAGCCTCAAAGGCCTGTTGGCATTCTTCTGCCCAGAAAAATTAAACACCTCCTTGCAGCAAATGGAATAGGGGCTCAGCAATCCTTGTGAACCCTTCTACAAATCTTCAATAATACCCTACCATGCTAAGAACACTTGAACATCCCTCATAATTGTTGGAGCTTGCATCTTATTAATCGCCTCCACCTTTTGGGGTTGAGGCTGCAAGCCCTTGGCATCAATAACAAACCCAAGGTATCTCAATTGTTCTTTAAAGAACTGACATTTTCTAGGTTTTATCTTCAGATTAGCCTTCAATAGTCGTTCAAACACTTGTTCAAGGTGCTCCAAATGTTCAGAAAACATTTGTGAGAAGACATTGATATCATCCAAGTAAACCAGTACACAGGATAATTTAAGATCCCCTAAGATTGTATCCACTGCTCATTGAAAAGTTGCTGGCGCATTACACAACCCCTGTGGCATGCGCGTTAGTTGAAATAGTCCTTGAGTAGCAATCATTGCACACTTCTCCTGTTCCTCCTTAGGCAATTCAATTTGCAAATATCTGGAGATAAGGTCCATGGCAGTAAAGTATTTCGCTCCTCCCAGATGATCCAAAGCATCATTAATTCTAGGCAACGGATAGGAATCATTTTTTATGATGGCATTTAGGCATCAGTAATCAATCACGACTCAATTGCTGCCATTTTTTACGATTAAAACTGGACTGGCCCACAGGCTTTTGGATGGCACTATCATTCCGCTTTTTAGCAATTTTTCTAACTCTTCACTGACAATTTGTCACTAGCCATAGGGCGTCAAATTGGCCTCATTCTAATAGGTGCATGGTCCCCAGAGTCAACAAAATGCTGGACTCCTTTTGCACAACCTAGATCTTGATCATCTTTGGCGAAAATTTGGAATATTGTTTGAACAACTCTATTGCTTCATCCTTCTATTGTTCTGATAGTCTGGTAAACGATTCTCAAGGGATCATAGTATGTGCCCCAAGGGTTTTGTTTGGTAAGCCTAGCTTGGATAAATTGCCAAATTTGATATCTGATTTTAATTTGTCCTTTGGTAACAGATGCATGAATGCAACCACTTGATATTTTTTGGCCTTATTAGTTTGGTTTGTTAGATTGTCTAATAGGATATCAATTTCACCATGTCCTGGTATAAGTATCCCAGGCGCTATGCAAGGTTCCATATGAGAGCAATGCCACAGGGATATAAACTCACCATATAGTCCTTCTGGAATATCCAGCGTGGTCCCAGTCTTCATAACTAGTAGATGGCCTGGAGCTATACTCACATCCTTATTCACACGTAGGGGTATTCCTCGATTTTTTATAGCATTTGGCATGGAACAGCTTTTATTTCCTCACTGAATATATCCTATTGGTATTATTCCATCGGCATAAGATATATTAATAAAGTTTTGATGACAGCTTGCGGGCTTCATATTTTCATGATAGTAATAAATCAGAAGTGATTGACCTAATATCGTTAAGACATTTTCTTTAAGTTTGCATGAAATTCCATAGGTCTTTAAAAAACTCATTTCAATTAAGATGTCATAATTGGTGTTTGGAAGCACTATTGCGGGTGCTGCTACTACTAAAGCTCCAAATCGCAGTGGCAAGGCGCTATAAGCATTTTCACTCTTAGTGCTGTTGAGACCCGCGGTTCCATACTCCTTATGATGGTCAATGTCTGGCGCAATTTTCAGTTTCTTCACCAACTTTATGGAAACAATGTTTATAGGTGCTCTGCTATCAACAATAGCAACATCTTTGACCTTATTGACCAGAATATCCATGTAAGTGCACTCAGAGTAGTAGGAATTGATAGAATTTACTAAGTGAATATGTAAAGAATCTAGAGAATTAAAAGTATTCTTCAGAGTATTTCCAATGCTAGGACATTTATGGATGAATTTGTCAATTGGCATTGCTATATTGACCCCTTTCAGACTTGGAGTATCAGATGCATTGCTCAGACCTTCTGATGGAATATTTTTCAATTATTTGTTGTACATACGGTTTAGCTACTACTTCAGAGGCCTCATGCATAACAACCTTACTCTGAGATCGGGTTACCGCATGTAAATTTGTAAAATCTTCATTAGGTACTATAATAGAATTTGTTTCATCATTAAGCAAGGCCCTGTGGCCTGCGTTTTCTTATCAATCAGGTGGGACTAGTTTTTCTGGAACAATAGAGCATCCCACATCTATTGTGCTTGCTCTTTTCTCTTCTCCTGTACTTTATCAGGAAGGACCACATTGACGTTGCATTGATGGCATTGAGAGGCAAAGTGCCCTTTGTGGTTGCCTTTATAGCAGGTAATATTATTCATTGAGCATGTAGGCTTAGTATCTGAGTTCTGTTCAGTTTTCACAGGTGAATTAATTTCAATCTTCTTATTGACTTCAATGAGTTTCCCCACAGAGGCAGGTCCTGATTTGTACCCAGTATTTGGAGGACCATAATTCTGTGAACATCTGCAAAGTTAGTCAACTAGTTCAGATGTTGCAAGATTTTGTATGAAGGCAGGCATCAAAACGTTTGATAAATTTTGGTAAGGTTGTACTGCATGTTCTAATGCAATCTTAGCGTCAAAGTCAACCATAGCCTTGGCACCTAAGAGAACTTGCACTTTGCAATAGAATCAATCCAAAAATTTGTCAATGGCTTCATCTTTTTTAAATCAAATATTCATAAATTTAGTTTTTCTTATCGACATTTGTTCTGGATCTCCAAATTTTGTAAAGCACAGCCTCTTTGACTTCAGCGTAAGTTGTATTTTCATTGATATTGGGCATAATTAACTCAATGCTCCACTGGTCCAAGAAGTTAATCATAGTAGCTGCTCAATTGTGATCGCTGGCCCCATACATAGCTAATTTTAAGCATCTGATAAAGGTGATGATACTTCCATTTTTGTCAAATATAGGCAGGTTTGCTGGCTTGTAATTATTGCTTTCCCGCCCTGAGTTATCAGAATTGCTTCTTTGATGACTCAGGCCAGATGCACTAGGGCGTTGAGGCACTGAATCACGGTTGGAGGAACTTGGGTTAGCCAAAGCAACCATTCTATGTGGCAGTTCATGACGTGGCTCATATTCAATTTCATAATGTTCAGATGCATCACTATCCATATTTTTGCTTTGGGCGTGCTGGCTTTGACAATTCTTCAACATTGTAATTTTCTCATTTAAATTGGTCATTTGCAATTGAAGTGCAGAAATGACTTGATCTTTTTCTATGATTTTCTTTTTAACTCATTCACTTTTTTATGTAAATCATTATTTGCCTTATTAATAAAAGTAACTTCTTCAGTAAGATTATCAATTTGATGACTCATTTTGTCCGCTGATTTTAAAATTTGTAAATTCATTCTTGAAAAATTGATATAGCCAGGGGTTGCTCCCCTGTTCTGCATGGTCACCATCTGCATTCCCAGTCATGAGCGCCACTTGTTGAATTTTTGGTATATTGAGAGTGACTGGTTCTTCTTATAAGGTAAGATGGAGTTTTGAACGTCTATTGTATGAAGACAACAGACCAGATGGTGACCATAATTAAGATATAACTCCTTGGTAATTCTACTGGAAGTTGTATTATCATGTCATTACTTAGATGATGGCACGCTGCCCTGATCTTCCTGATCCTAAGTAAATCCTCAATGTAACACAACGTAAAGTATTAATATGAAAGCTTATAAATTAAATTATATAGCTGTAGGAATATTTGTTGTTTTTTCATTAGTAATAACTTGGGATAATTTATAGGGTTCAATGTTCACCACATCTTATCCATGACACCTCAATTTCAATGGCACTTGGTCAGAGAAAGTAACGAGTTCATTTGAAGGTCTACAATCCATTCAAATCAAAACATCCCAATCATCTCAGAGTCAGTCTCAAACTTGGAAATATATTCAAGACAGCATTTCTAACACGTTTGTAAATAGCTGAACCAATACTCACCTCAAGCAATTGGCAGCACATACCAAGGCGATTCATACCACTAGCCAATAATTAATTTAATCAAAAACTCAATTAACATTAAAAACTAATTTTGACATAAAACAACAAAGCCCACGTGCCCAGATTATTTAGTCAACTATTATTATTAATTTGAATAAAATAACAAAGCCCCTGTTCCCATGTTATCATAGTTGAATATTATTAAGTGGAATCGCTAGGCCACAAATCCCAAGTTCAGATATACTTAGGATACTTTTGATTTATAATTACCAACGATTTATATCCAGTCAACCATTTAACAAACTTCATGGACCTCAGAACTTCCCAATTCTTTGATCTAAAAACAGATATGGCCCCACCAATACTGGGAGTATCCTCTGAACATATAGAATTCCACACTTTAAGGCGTCCAGTAAATTCTTGTTCATTACTTTTACTATGGCAAACACTTTTATGCGGTGTAAGACTTGCTATAAACTGTAATTATTGGTGTGGGCTGGTAGCATCACCAGCGTGCATGCATTAATTTAAATTTTAATCTCCTATCCTTTACCAGTATCAAAATAAGGGAAAAAGTATCATCTAATTGACTCCCTACACATCTGAGGCCTCTTTGAGTTTATTATCTCCTTCCGCTCCTCCCTCTATGGACCTGCCACCAGACTTTCCTCCCTTACTCACCCCATACAAGGATATCTTTGACATGAGCTGATACCAGACTTCTACCTCACTTTAATATATTACTTGATATCTCATTGATGGTGCACCTGGTCAAGATTAACTGCCTTTTATACCCATAGGCTGAAGTTGACAAAGCCCAGGATATATGGCTAGATGATACGTTTAAATGGGATGGATCTCCAAGCAGAAATCCTTCTTTGCCTCCTCACTGTCTTTGCACATAAGGCAGATGGTTTCTTGCATCCATATGTCAATCATGAGCATCTAAACAATGTAACTTTTCCATATTTATCTTCCCTTCCCTTGGACAGTTCATATCTCAAACTATTACAAAGCCTTGGATGTTCTTCAAGCTTGACCTGGTCAACGTTTTTAATCAATTAAGGATAACAAAAGATCAAGGGTGGCTCACTGACATCCATACTAAGTGAGAGATTAACCAGTTCAGGGTGATGCCCTTTGGGTTATAACACCCATAGTTATTTCAGCATCTCATTGAAAAGGACCTAGGCGATCTCCAGTTCTTATGCAGTGTCGCCTATATTGATGATATACTGACATATTCACCTAACTGTTAGTAACGTACAAAAGAACTGGAAGTAATGATGGCTTCCCTCTTCAGGGCTGGGTTCTTCATGAAGCCCTATAATAACAAAACTCTTCTGTGAAAAGTTGACTTTATTGAGGAACCTAGTTCTGAAGGATGAATATGAAGTTCCTCCCTGCAATTTTCTTGGTTACATTATTAACCTAATCCAACAATTCAAAAGTAACTTAGGAGCTTTCTTGTCATGGTGACCTTTTACAAGAAGTTTGTCAGAAGAGCGGCAAATAAAGTAGACTGGCCTGCCAGTTGGGATGCAAAAACACCCAAAAGGCGATCCTGAATGCCAGAGGCATTGCTGCTTAAATAAAGTTTAAGGATGCTGAAAGATAAGTAACCATGGAGTGCCAAAGGGCCACAAATGTAAAAACCAACCCAGCAAGGAACCAGAATTGTGCTGACCCAGGAACAATGGTCCTGGGCGTAGGAAGTTGTGAAAAGACCAAAGTTAAAAATATTATTTGGATAGCCATTTGATTTGAGGCCCAAGAGGCCACATTGGTGATATTACAGGGAGGTTTGGCAAAGAGAAATTCGAACTTAATCAAATAATTGGAGCGTGGTAAGATTTTTTAATGAATTTAAAATGAGAGAATTAACCGTCAATTTTTCTCAGTGTGTTACAACTGCTTAAATAGCCAGTCAATTGGGAAATAGCTTGGGAAATTTCAGGACTGGGGCCCCTTGAGATTTGACCTAACCCAGAAAACTTTGAGTGAGGGAGAAAAATAACTTATCTTGAACTGACTTCAAAAGTATCAGCGGTGGGCCAAGTCATTCTTAGTTCGTCCATGGTTGCCTGAATTGCGGAATTGCAACAGTTCCAACAATTTCACTGACATAATCTCACCTGATGGGCAACAGGAACCTTCCAAGGCCACCCCACGTAGGGGTAGTCCCAAGAGATTGGGAACGGGTTCAGGACGCTTAACCTGTCCACACCCAGTTGCTCTGGCGTCCATTTGACCAAGCGAGATTTGTTTGACAAAGACTTTGATTCTGTTAGAGAGGGTTCTGCGCTGGCAGCTACTTTTGATGATGTCCCAATGCCATTGGCGAATTCTACCAAGGATTTGACATTAGACGATTTATATGCCAAAGGTATATGACCTTTGGTCTTTTTTGCCAATTTCTTGGTGCTTCCAGGCCTTGATGCCAAAGGCTCATTGCCATCAGCCACATTTTACTTTTACCCCATGTTAATGCCAGTTCTATGATAATTTGACACAAATTTATTTGATTCTAAGTACAATTTGTCTGAAGAAAATACCATGATAGTTGGTGGAGTCCTCAAAGGGTAAGCTGTTAACCGCTTGTCCATCACATGGGTGAGGTCTCCCTGGGAGATGAAAGGGGTAGGTGGCCTTCTCAGACCTTTTATTGATGAGAAAGGGAATGCCACAAAGTCCAAGCGGAGGGGATGTTCCCCCAGACTTACATTATCCTTCCCTTTTCCAAAGGGGGAGTGCCACCACTGGAAAATTTAGTGAGGACCACTTTCTTATGGGCCTTAGGTAGCTTGATCACCAACATTATAGCAATTTTGGGGGATGGAGAGGAGCATCAAGGTGAGTAACGTGGAAAGCTTTGATAAGCTTCAAGCAGTTAGCACAATCCTGAGTGCCAACCCAGCTATTTTTATAAGCCAGATAGCCTTTTCACGTGACTAAATAATGTACTTATCAGCGTAATTGTTGAAAAGCCAGGATGCTAACAACTTAGCTTCCTCCTCACCCTGAAACATGATGGGCTCCAGTTCTGACAAAATCGCCCATTGAATGAGGACAACTGAGAGGCATGGAAAACTGGGTATTGCTTCCAGTGAGGTGGCAATTTCAAAATGAAATGTGCCAATTACCAAAACTTCTTCTGCCAAATGGGGGCCTGAGAATTTACTTGCGAACTTGTGCAAGGGCACCTGCATGCACAAGTGTTGTGTGTCAAGCATGATGTGTGAAGCTACCTTTCTTTAATGCGCTGGGAGCCGCTTCCAATCTTCAAACCGTTTATATTCTCTTAGGCCTTAGTCAGGTGCTCCCAAACCAAAAACTGTATGGCACAGATGTGCTAAGTATGGTTGGCTGCAGTGGTACCTTTGGGCAAAGGCACGGGCCAACCAAAAACTATGTGTTATACTTCAAGGTTGCTTTATATGGAGAGAAGCCTGTGGATGCATGTGTGCCATTATTGTATGCAAACTTGGCTAGGGGAAAGTCGTCTGCCCAGGTATTCTGAGTGGCTGCAGCGTAGCACCGGAGGTACTGCTCCAAGATTTGATTGACCTTTCAGTTTGACCATCTGACTGTGGATGGTATAGAGTGGAGTGACAGGGCGAAAACCAAGATTGCCAAGAGCTCCTTACAAAACCACAATCTAAATTGGGTACCGCAGTCACTGATAATTTCCTGCAGGAGGCCAAACATAGAAACACATGCTGCATGAATAGACAGCAGTTTCTTTGAAAGTAATGGTGGAGGAGCACGGGATAAACAAGGAGAATTTAGTGAAGCGGTCTACAACCACCATGACCGCTGTGAACCCCTTGGAGCTGGGTAACTTAACAATAAAGTCCACGTACACTGACGTCCATGGCCCCTCTGCCTGCTGCAAGAGGTAAAGGAGACCATTCCTACCAGACCAGTCTGATATGGCCTACACGCAAGTCACACAGTCAGTGATCCATGCTGGAACATCCTTTGACAAGCCTGACCAGTTAAGGGCATGCTTTACTAAATTGATGCATTTCTTGTTCCTTAGGTGACTGACTGCAGTGGGATTGTGATGAGCTTGAATGACTTTTTCTTGGAGAAAAGGAGGAACCCACACCTGCGACCTAAACTAGATGAGCCCCTCTTCAGAGAATTGAATGAATGCTTTGAAGTTAAAAGGGACAACCACTCCAAAATATCCACCCCTTCCGCACATGCCATCTGCACTTCTAAGACCCACAAAATTAAAAGCGCATCTGGAGCTACGTCTGCTACCAAAACCACGGGAGGAATAATGGCTAAGATTTGAGTTGGTGGAATGATCGTGACCAGATCCACCTCCTCTGAGTTAGCTGTGAAAATTGTAGGATTGCAACTTATAAAATTGGGAATCACATTAAAACGCTCCTTTTACAGACTCATATTTGAAGTTATAGCTGCACAAAAACACAGTAGTTTTGATCTTCCAGTGCACCATCTTTTGTGGTTTTCAGGAAAAAGGAGAGCTTGGTGGTCCATAGCCACAGCCAATTTGTGTTGAGCGCCCTGTAAGATATACCACCAATGGGTCAAGGCCCACGCCACATCTGCCAACTCTCTGTAATAGATGGCCCATAATTGCTCAGTGGAAAAAAAAATTTCAGGAAAAATGGGCAACCAGGTGTTCCAACTCATCGTGCTCTTGTAGCAAGACAGCCCCTACTGCGGCATAAGATGCATAGCATGCTACAATGTAGGGTTATGAGGGTCCACATGCTTAAGGATGGTAGATGACAAAAACATATCCTTGATCAAACTGAACGCCTGCTGGCACTTGGGCGTCCAGTTAAAAGGAGTTTTTTTTGCCCATGAGCGGATGCAGTGGTGCAGCCAACTGCAAAAGTGCAGGAGAGAATTTTTCAGGAAGATAATAGTACCCAAGAAGCTTCTTAATTGTTTTTGATTTGTTGGAGTTGACCACTTTCGGATGGTATCCAGTTTTCTGGGCAGGATGGTGTATCCATATTTTAAGATGAGATTGCACAAAAAGGTAACTTCTTCCCAATAAAATTTGCATTTTTACAGCTTGACAAACAACATGACCATATGCAGGACAGCCACTACCTCCTCCAAGTCTTTCATATGTTAGGGGAGGGAGAGTGTACCAGAATATCATTAATATATGCAACTGCACAGGTGAACTGGAGATCACCTAGAACACTATCAATCATCCTTTGGAATGTTGCGGGCGCATTCTTCAACCTGAAGGGCATTACTCAGTATTGTATTATACCTTGTCTAGTCCAGATAGCGGTATGCCATTCCTGACCTTCTGCTACCCAAATTTGATTAGAGGCGTTAACTAGATTGAGCTTCAAGAGCACGTGCAACTTTGCAATTGCTTGCCCAATTGTCTGTTCCAATTGCAGTGGGTAGGGGTTGTGGACTGTGATATTGTTGAGATTGCCAAAATCCACGCATGGACAAGTTGAACCATCTGCCTTCTTTGCAAAGACAATATGAAGCCATATGGGAATATCTCCTTGAACAACCAACCCTTCTTTAGCATGTCATCCAACCATGCATCAAGAGCAGCCTCCTACGCCGTATGTAGGTACAGTGGGCAGTTTATATTCACCCCCTCCACCGTTGTCCAAAATTCAAATTAAAACATGTATGTGGGGGAATGTAGTTATTTTTGAAATAAAAAATGCTCTGGTAGCTCATCAGCACTGCGGGAAATCTGGCTGAAGACCTATGAAAGAAATGAGGTTTTATCAAACCTACAGCTTTGAGTTTTTTAAGGGTGTCAAGCAATGGGAACTCGCTATCCACCTAACCGTTGGAAAATGACAACATTTTAGATTCTAGGTGGATCTTTGCATGCTGTTGACGCCACCAAACCACATATAAAATTACTGGGAACACAAGTTTAGGCATCACCAAGAAGCAATAGCAAAAACTAAACTGGTGAATGAGAAAGGTACTGGACGCCATACTTTGTAGGATGGCTGTGAGGCCGCTGAGGCGACCAACATCACTGGCCCTAGGTCCAAGTCTAAATTAAGCTGCTGGACCAACTCCAGACTCATGAAGTTGCCCGCTGCTCCAGTGTCAACCAAGGCCTCAAAGGACACCTTGTATGCCCCAATGCTAAAGTTCATTGGTAATAAAAAGTAGGTGTAATTCTGCTTATAGGAGGGTGCAGTTAATTCTGCTGTCAACGAAGAGATTGCAACTAAATAAGGGGAAGATCAGGTTTCAATAAATGAGCGAAATTGGTGTGAACAAGGGGTTAGATCACTTCACCCAGGCTGTTCTTCCATCTTCTTACATGCAGGTGAGCTGGAGCAAACCAATTCAGGAGCAAGGATGGCGTTGGGCCCTGGAACCAATACAGATGCTGATTTGACATCAGGATCAGAAACTGAGGCCAAGTCATCAAATCCAATCTTGAAGTTCACATTATGAGGGAGGGCCAAGAGGAAAGTAGAGGGTAATGGGGCAATATGATCATGAAGGAATTCCTTCAAAGCCATCTGGGAGCTGCTTACTAAATTGATGATCAACCAGAAAAACAACAGAAGGCAGACTACTGACTGCACATCTATCTGGTAAATGGTGACTACTGCTGCAATTATCTTAATGAGGAGGGCGGAAATGTCTGGAAACAATGGATATTCAATTATGTCAGGAGAGCATCAGATAAAGTTTAAACTGGCCTGCTTGTTGGGATGCAAAAACACCCAAAAGGTGAACCTGAATTCCAGAGGCATTTCTTCTTGAATGACGTTTAATTATGCTGGGAGATAAAAACCATGGAGTGCCTATGGGCCACAAATGTAAAAACAACCTGGCAAGAAACCAGGCTGGTGCAGCCCCAGAGCCAATGGGCCTGGGCGTAGGAAGTTGTGAAAAAACCAAATTTAAAAGCATAACTGGGATAGCCCATATGGTAAGAGGCCTGAGAGGCCGCATTGGAGATATCTCAGGGGGTTTAGCAAAGAGAAACTTAAACTTAATCAGAATAAATTGGAGCATGGGAAGATTCTTTAGTAAATTTAATATGAGAGAATATACCATCAATTTTCTCAGTGTTACAACTGCTTAAATAGCCAGTCAATTGGGAAATAGCTTGGGAAAGTGCAGGATTGGAGCCCATTGAGATTTGACCTAACCCATAAAACTTTGAGTGAGGGGGAAAACTAACTTATCTTGAACTGACTTTAAAAGTATCAGCGGTGGGCCAAGTCAATATTAGTTCGTCTATGGACGACTGAATTGCGGAATTTCAACAGTTCCAACAATTTTACTGACAGCATTTCACCTTATGGGCAACAGGAACCTTCCAAGGCCACCCCACATAGGGGTAGTTCCAAGAGGTTGGGAACGGGTTCAGGGCGCTTAACCTGCCCACACCTAGTTGCTCTGGCGTCCATTTGACCAAGCAAGATTTATTTGACAAAGACTTTGATTCTTTTGGGGGTGAGTTCCGCTCTGGTGGCTACTTTTACCGATGGCCCAATGCCATATGTAAGTTTTACCAAAGATTTGACATTAGACGCTTTATACGCCAAAGGTACATGGCCGTTGGGCTTTGTTTCCAATGGTTTGTTGCAGCCAGGCCTTGATGTCAAAGTCTCGATGCCATCAGTCACATTTGACCCATTTCATCCTATGTGGATGCCAGTTCTCTGATAATTTGACACAAATTTCTTTGATTCTCAGTACCAACTCATCTGAAGTTAATACTGGGATAGGTGTCAAGGTCCTCAAAGGGTAAGCTGTGACCCAACGCTCATTTACCACTTAGGTGAGGTCGCCCTAGAAGATGAGATGGGCATCTGGCCTTCTTAGAACTTTTTGGATGGAAAAGGGAACGACATTTGGTCCAATTGGTAGGGAAGCTCCCCCAGATTTACAAAGTTCTACTGGCTCTCGCTCAGTCAGCAGCACTCCCTCATCCATTAACTGGGCCGAACTCTTTTTTCAAATATACCAACAAATACCAACTGGCATAAAATGACATTAAGAAAGTTTTCATGTAAGCCTAAGTGTTTTTCATTAAGATACATCTAATTTCTTCATTATGGACTGTGATGCCTCTTCAGTTGCTGTGGTCATGGTGCTGCTGCAAGAGCATGAAGTGGTTGAAACCTTTGATGTATACTTATCTTCAAGTTTACATTCATGGAGCAGTCAGGGACATCTATGAAAATGATCTGGCTGCAGTGACCTGAGCGCTCACCCATTGGTGATACCTTTTCCAGGGAGCTCATTATGATATTACCATGCGCACAGATCACAAGTCTCTATTGTCATAGAACCTGCTAATTAAAGTAAGACTGGGCTTCCAATATGGGTGTGTAACAACCCAATGGAAAGCCCAGAATTCCAGCAACATAGCAGTACTTATCACTTGTAGGATAGCTTTCCTATGCTTCTTGTGAGGGAGATAAAAATTCAAGAACATATCAAAGGCTCCCATAGCAAACTAAATGGCTGCAATGGGGGAAACCACTGGTCTTGCTGGGTCATCTCTTAAGGGTGGTAGAGGTATGGAGGATGACCGATCCTCCTGGGTTTGCAGTTGGTGACCTTTGGGATCTTCTAGAGTTTCCGGTTCAACTTCATCATTATAAGTTTTTTGGAAATCATTAAAATTTTCAAAATTTTAAAAATGTTGATTGGGTTCATAAATTAAACTGGATTAATTTGACTGTCAAGAGGCCTTGGGCTTTTCTTTGTGCTTATTGAGGGGTTTTGCGATGGGTTGGGGGTTGGGGACGTCACCAGGATGGTGGATCAAAGCATAAACTGATTTGGGATGTATTAGCCCTCAGTAAGATGGCCCAGATAGTATGGTGCCTAGTTACTGCCTTGCAGCTGTGAGGAAAGGCTTTTTTCACCCCCAAACAGAGAATCACAATTAGTGGAGGCAGCCTCATTTCACCCAAAATTGTATTAAAACAATAGCAGATTGGAAAGATGAATTAGTCCAAATTATCTGACTATTTTGTGAAAATATAGGGGACCTGTACCATGTCTACTAGCGCCAAAGGAGTAGCAGATTGTTACAAAGCTTTTGGCAAATCTAGAAGCTCTTTTGAAGCATCATACTGGTGTCATGCGCTTGTGGAAAAATTTTTGATCATTGCATTCACCATTTTGTGGGTTACCATATCATTGGCTTGGACGGCCCATTTGATGACCATCAGCCCTAAAACGTAAATTGCTGCGTACTTCTATGGGTTAATGAAAGTATATTTGAAAGAGGTGGAGTCCACATAGTAGGTTTTAGTAAAATCAACTTTATTTTAAAACTTAATAGGGAAAATGGACTGACAAATGCCCCTTCCAGAGGCAGTTGCCTTATATGCGGAAATAGAGAAAATGGGGTCATGGGTGTTCCTAGAAAAGGCAGCTGAAGTACTCATGGGTACCTGGCTTGGGGCGTCGTCAGCTAGCTTGTGCACTAAGTTGTAAAATCTCTGGCAACGTAATCCCATGATCCGCCAGGGAGGGACCCTTATTGATCCAAACTTTAGCGGATTTGCTCAGATTAAAGGGCTGGCAGAATTGGATTCCACCAGGGTCAATTTTTATATTTTGTTTAAAATTTTTTTAAAAGTTTTTAGAACAGATTCATAACTCATATTGGCATTCCTGGACCTAGAATTTCATATTCTGTGTTCTGGACCAGTTTTCCTGACTCAGGAAACATTTCCCAAGCTATGAGGTTAATTTTCTTCCTTTAAAAGGAAGGGAGGGATGGTGGGGTGGAGGCCAGGGGAGAGGGGAGGTGCTGTTGGTGACTTTAGACCTGGATTACCTCCCTGAAAACCTCCTTTATCCTTTAAACAAGGGTGAAGCAGCCAAGGAGGATAATGTGGAGAGATTTCTTTGTGACCAATGCAGTTACTCAGCATTCATCAAACATATTTCCCAAGTCCCCAGTTGAACCAAGGACTCCATGTGGGCATTAGGGCCCTTATTCTTCCTAATATAACCTTTTCCCAGTCTAACCCAAGAGGTTGTGTTTCCAGACTTACATCTATTTTATTACCAAAAGCTCCAGAAATTAGCCCGCCGCCAATATACATTTACTTAGACCTCTGTAAATTCCGCTTTAATAGATGAGTTATCAAAAAGCCCCTAATTTTCTACCAGATATGCTGAGCTGAAACTCACCCTTGTCACCCATTGCAGAGGACCTCTTAGAATTCACAACAGTTGTGTTTTCTCCCATATTTTACCTTGGCACCTCTTACTGTATTTTTTGCTTATCTACCCTGAGATGCACACACTTTTTTCATGACTTGGCCTCCAAACTGTTTGGTCCTGAGTGAATAGAGATGCATGAGAATCTAGAAACTAAGAACTGCAAATGCCTTATATTCTTTGAATATGAGTAATTTTATTTTGGAACAGGATTTGGATTTTCTCCTCCATGAACACTCAAGTCATTGAGGAGCATCATGTTCCTCAGCAGTGGATGACCTTGGTTACAAGAAATGTGCAGAAATCATCAAGTTAATCTCACAACTGGCCTGTTTCCTCCAAATATATTATGGTCTGGGTGGAAATTTAAGTCACATTTGCCCGCTTTTCTTCAGACTGATCTAGTAAAAAAGGACTCCTAAACCCTTTGCAGAAGGAGAAAGGCCCTGGACTTCAGACATCATAAACTTGATTGTGGATCTTTTCACTATATGGTTTTGATGCAATTATGGTGTTTGTCAATAGGTTTACCAGATTCTTACTGTTCACCTCTGTCACACAACTATAACCATGGTATATACTTTAGCACTGTTTTTCCCACATATTTTTTTAATGTTTAAACTACAAAAAGATTGTGAGTAATTGGAATCCCCAGTTCGCCACCTATCTCTGAGACGTTCTCCATGCAGTCCTCACTATTAAGCTCTCCTATAGTACTTAGCCACATGGAATGATTACCCCTGTGAAAACAGATAAGTTAGAACAAGGTATTGCACTAGTTGCGCTGAACTGGTGGAGGCTTTCCAAAATCCCATCCTTAAGCTCCAAATTTCCTCATAAAGTTTCAGTACTTACCACCATCAAACTCCCTATGGGTCATAAGAACAGTGCCCTAGTTTATGCCCCAGGAGTCATGATTTTCTGTAAAAGGAAAGGATCATGTAAGTTTTGATGCCCAGTCCCTCCATCTATTTGTGAGCAGAGCCCTCTTTGGGAAAAATAGGGATTTCAGGCTTCCCATAACTACCCTATCCCATATTTTACAACCTAGCTCTTGTGGTAGAAGAACAATGGTTATTTCCTTGCCCCCTAAGTATCATGTCCTTTTCCTCTTTTTCTCTTCTTCCTTATTAAAAAAAGTAATAGGGGATTAGCTGGGAAATTTCCATTTAAAGGCCTCTGGTGGTACCATAGTGCTCATCCCATTCTTATCCTGGTTACCAAAATATGTAAGTAATTATCCAAAATCTCCACAAACACCATATGAACCCAAACAAATCTAACAAGCTGCATCAGTTCTTAACTGGTAAAACAAAATATGGATTGACCCCCATATCTCTCAATCCAACACAAGGTTATTCAAATTATTATCTCAGTTGAAATTGATAGAGAAAAAATGGCTGCACAAATTTACCAGTCAGATTAAATGAAATGGCCCTGAAACTACTGAACTTAACCATTCACCAATCTGTAAAACCAGATAAAAAATTATGATGCTATATAAAAACTTAACGAAAGTTTTCCTCAACGCTCTTCCCATTTTAACCAATCATTATATGCCTCAGGGGCCATGGCCCAGGGCAGTTCTTTAAGCTCCTCTCTGACTCTATCCCCTCATATAAAGGTGACAGCCCTTCATTAGGGTATGTTTCAGTTTATTACATATTTCTAACTATACTATAAAGTATAGAAAAGCGATGTTCCCTTTTTTACTTTCCACGGAATCTGCCTCTAACACCATGCTGCTCAATTGATCATAATAAATATTGGCAAAGCATACCGCCATCAATAAAATAGCACCAATGATATGAAGTGGGTGGACCAAACCTAAATTTAGTGGCATTCTGCGCTGTGGATGAGCTTGTGAGAGCTATGTTCCCAACCACTATTGCCAATCTATCATTCACACTGTGCATTCCAGAAATCTTAATTTTCTCTGCCAATCCATTGCATATTTGGCACAAGCATCTAACATGTGTTCTTCTACAAATCTAATATGTCTACATCCAAAGCTCAGCAATAACGTAACCCAGAGGAGTTATCATCATCCCTGCCTCACCCGCCCCTTGGGTTGCCCCTGAAAGACCCACGGTTGCCACCATTGTATCCATTTGCTTGTTATGGGGCCTTTAGTATGCCTTTGAACATTAATTCACCTAACGTTAATTCTATAACATCCCTTCTCAGAGTCGCTAGGATGTCTATGCCCCTATCATTCTGGGATCTTCACTGAATACTAAAACGCTTATATATGAAGCTCAGTTATCTTAAAATTAGCCGCCACCCTGACATTCTGTGAGCTGTATGGGTTTGGTAAGAGTTTTTAATGGTAGCGGTACAGAAGGTCTTATGGGATTCTTTTTCCTCGTTTGGAGGTTAAAACGTGGTAGAATTTTTGGTGTAGGTAATTGCTTTTATTAAGTAAGGATGTGCCCCCTTTCAAACCTTGATATTGAATTGAAGATCTTTTGATGAGAATTTACAGCTGAAATCATAGCTAGTCTTTCATCCGCTTCATAAAGTATCCTTGCGTTGACTAATACTTGAGCCTCTTGAATAATATTTTAGTAAACCTGGTAAGAGTCTCATTCTGATGAAAACTATTGTTGAGAAAATCAGTCTTTTGCTGTGCTATTTTCTTGTCTCCATCAAAAAGTCTCAACATGGGTTTTTGACCTCCTGGTAAGTTAAGGAGCTGTTCTTTAAGTAAGATTTAACTTGGTATGCGCTCTTAACATCTAGATTAGAAATCAATAGTTTGGCTTTAGACCTATTGAAGCCACTTCCACAGTAAAAGTTAAGTGTTTAAAGTTTCCATACGTATTTCTGTCTCTGCTGAAAGAGTAGAATTTTGATAAAGACGTTTTTGTCCTCCTCATAGCTATAAGGTTATGGCATAAATGGTTGTTCTTTAGTAATCTGGCAAGTGGTATCAGGATGAGGTGAGTAAGCTGAGTGGAAATTAGCACTTGGATTACAAAAGTTTTTACATTTTTCTGTGGCAGCTTCCACCAGCATAGTAGTGATGATGGAGAACCCCTTTATGTGAAAACAAATTACTCATATACTGAACCATTGCTACCAGCGTATCCACATCTGTTACAATATTAAATTGTATGGAGCTGTTCAGTGAATGTCTCAGCCTTTCCTCTACTACAATTACAATTTCCATCAATTGAAAATCTTTTCGTCTTATCAAGCTTATGACTGAATTATTGGTGATGGCTTTTTTCTATATCTAATTCTCACGCCACTCTGGGAAGTCATTAAGGCTTGACATATATGAATTTTTTCACCATTTTACTATGACAACCACTATTATGATGTTATTTGGTTACCTCATCCAACCATTCTAGGAGGTAATTATGTTCATGACTTAGTTCATAGTTATCCTGGTGCAAGGCTCAACGTCATTTATGATTATGGCATACGCTACAATCTCATTAAATGATAGAGTCAATGGCTGGCTTGGCTTAAATCCCAGGCAGACTGTAATTAAACTAAGAAATCCATAAGTTGTCAATATCCAGGAGTTCCAGTGAATATGGAATTTGCAGTCATTGTCTGTCTTATGCCACGCATATCAGTAGAATTTGTAAAGTTTGACATATATTGCTTCTTCAAATTTAGAGAGATTGTAGTCAATAGTAGAAAGTTGAACCTGTAGACATGATACACTGGTAATACTGTTCACCCAACCAGTTGTTTCCTGAATGGATTGTTTGTTAGTGATACAAAGCGTGCTGACATCTCAGATCTATTCAACGGACAATCCTTTATAAGTTAAGAGGCCACCCACATCTTGCAGCAGCTAATGATTTAACTTTGAGATTAGTTAATCCATACTCTCATGTGCTTTGGATATGCATCCTTTAATTTAAATCAACACATTATAAACTTCAAAAAAGCTTCATAAAAGCGTTCCAGGAGAAGGTGGTTGTCATTCTGTTGGGCTTGGTTAAAACGTATCATGTCAATAATTCTGATATTATAGTAGGCTAGCACTTGTAAAAGCTTATTTATTGAAGGCTTTATATTAATGGAAAGATACACTAGCATATACTGCTGAGCGTTAAGCCTTCTAGTAGTCCAGTTGTATTTAGATTGGATAAGAAATACAAATAACATAGCATTGATTCTGATCACGTTTCTATTACATATGCTAATAGAATTTTCTCTAGGCTTGTTATCATTCAAGTGTTATCCTTTAGGGAGCCATCCCAATATATGTCTGAGATGCTCAGGAGTGATATTGGTCATTTTGTTGTAATGCAGTTAGTTTAATTTCTAAACATTCCACTAGTATTTCCATTGACATGCCTTTCTGGTCAGAAGGGGTTTTCAATGTGAAGAGGGGTGGTTACTTATCTTAATTTGCATAGGCTTCCATGAATACTTTTCCTCAAAGCCCACCACGTTTTAGAAGAGACTATAAAAAATTTCTGTTGGAACTGAAAGGATCTGACATAATTTCAGCTGCTACTAAAAGAGTCAAGTTGAATTAGTGGGCCCCCTGTAGTGAGCACCACTTTTAAAATTTTCTGTTAATAGCCTGTTTAAGTAATAAAATGGGCGGATAATAGAAAATGGTTCAGGAGCACAAATGCAATTGGGAAAGCAATATGCAATTGCTGTTCCTCAGAACAAGCATACAAAGGTATAAAGTAATGATAATAAAGAGATATCTTTATTTCACAGAAAAATTACATAGCTTTTAGTAAAAGTTAATGTCAAATTCTACTCCTTTATTCAAGATAAGAGAATCATGAGACCTTACTTTTTGGTATTTTCAATAAGATATAAATTTAAAAGTAAAGAATATAAAATTAGGGTGGAGGGTGGGGTATAATCCAAACTGGTGGGGAATTGGATGAGGGTGGATCAATCGTTTCTCTAATATGGCAGGTTTGGGTTGCTTCGTCAATTGCTAAAAATGGGATGGTTCCCCACTCTTGAGTTCTGGTGTGGCATAATTTAACCTTGGATCGATCAAACAAAGCAATTCAAAAGGTTTCAATATTTTATTTGAAACCCTATTATTGATCTCTAGATTCATCCAATATAATTCATTTAAAGCACTTATGAATGTTAAATAAATAATATAAATTGTAATTGAAATAGAGTTGACCTGATTTGTAAATTAATAGTGTTGGGACCAGATGCAAAGAACCAATTGAGAGAACTATGCCGCTGAGAATCAGCAAATATAACAATTCCAGTGAGGGTTGCTGGACTCTTCCAAATGGTTTTAGTTTTTCTGGCAGTATATAAACTGATGCAGTGCGTCATCAAATTGGCCACAGTGGAGGCATGATGATTTTATTGGATCACCATGGTCTGCTGTTCTGTAAACACGATGAAGCACCTTCCAAGTGTTGAATTGAATACACGGTGGTAGTATTCTATTGCAACAAAATGCCCAAATCGTTTCTGGAGCTATTAAACTTGTAAGATGAATAAGCTGCATAATTTTTGGTTGCTGAATCCTTTCTGGAATTCTTGGCACCATTTCATCATGGTTAATTTTAATGCTCTTATAAGTAACATAAAATTTTACTTTCTCTTCTAGTTTTCAATTATTATGCTGTATAGTTGCATATACTTTTTTCCAGTATTCATTTAGCCTTCTTGGGTCAACTGCTTTCTTACACCCTAGAAGGTATTTGTTCATCGCTTCTGGAGATGTTGGTGATCTAAATCCAAGGCTTTGTGCAAAGATAGTTCTTGCTTCTTGGGCCCAGTGTAGTTGATTCTCTAGTAATGGAAGCATCACTGGAATTAGAAACTTTCCAAAGATTCAGTTAAGAGCTCTCTTATATTAATCAAGCCCATCTCACTGGTACTTCTACTCCCATATAGCATGTCTATTGTCACTAGTGAATGGCTAGTTCCCCATCTCCAGCGTTGGATAGCTGCTTCAACCTTATACAGAAACTCCTCTCAGAAGGGTACAATGTGTTCAAGGTATGTTTATTTGGATGTTATAAAGGTGTTGATCAGATTGACTCTTTACATAACACCTACATCTTTGATTTCAAAGCTATCAATTTAATGTTCATCAAATTAAATAGATCTTCTTCCATTACTTGATCCATGGTTTCTCCCTCTGTTAGTAGGACTCCAATATGGTGAACTGGGTCTGTAGTGACATCCACACACCATGGGGGTTTGATAGGCTTGCCTCTCAAGTGAATGACTTACAATTTGCTGATGTTGAGCTTTTCTTGGATAGCAGATTCCTATTGGGCAAACAACTTTTTAATTCTTTTTACATCTTTAGCACCTGATGCTGCCACCATACAGTCATCAGCAAAGGCTAAACACTTGACAAGGGCTTGGCCAAAGACTTTAACTCCTGTTAGCTGGTAATTAAGTGTCCTAAGTAAGAGATCTAGAGTTTATTTATAACAATGGGTCTTAGTGGATCCCCATTTAAAACCATGACTTGGTAAGATAGAGTTTGTGACAAACCCAGGTCAAGTAACTATATAGATGAGGAAGCTGAGTATTTTGCTGTCCATTGATAAACCTGGGGTTGAGTTCTGCTCTGGTCTTTGCAGCAGTAGCATAGTTCCTTTCTACTATGTCATAGGCCTTCTCTTGGTCTAGGAAGCATAGTATCCCTTTTGTTATAGAGTCACATGTTGCATTGGCTATTGGATGAATATTATCCCATATCTGTCTGTTGGAAATAAACACAAACTGATGATCTGAAATGTTGCTTGTAGCAACTTTCCCTAGCCTTGATGACAATATTTGGTAGATCTTTTTACATCTATTTTAGCTAATGTAATAGGTCTTCAGTTGGCTAGGTTCTCTGGGTCTTCTTTTTTTGAATAGCGTGATCATATAGGTAGCTTCTTAATCTGGTAGAAGGCTACCCTCTCTCAATCACTTGTTGATGATACTTAATATTACTTTACTGATAACATCCCAGTTCCTCCAATAAAACTCGTAGGGTAGACCATCTGTTCCTGGGCTTTTCCTCCTTGACAGCTTTTTATAACCTCTTTAAGTTCCTCACTTGATGCAGGTTCCTTCAAATGTATCATTATTTCTGCAGTGACAGGGGTGTCAAAGAACTCTGGCGCTGTGAATGGCTGGTCCTCTTACTCTGATGCAAACAGGTTGGAGTAGAATTTATGACAAAAACTTGCAGTTTCTTAAGGGCTCTTGCTTAATATCCTGTAAGTCCCAGGGAACATCCTCTGGGCGTTGATCAGGCCATTTTTCCGTTCTAGAGCAAGAAGGTACCAAAGAGGATGGCTGTACCCCTCATTACTCAGGGCGATCTCGCTCACATGGTAGACAAGTGCTGGGTAACAGCTCTTCCGCTTTGGATTCTGCCTCCAATACCCACACTCACCTCAGCAGAACAGTTACAGGGGTTCAGCAAAATCTTCACTGAGATTGTCAAAATGAAATTAATCAGAACTAATTTGAGCAACAATCAGCCTAATGTTTGGAATAAAAAATGGTCAAAAAGGTATGAAGACCAATCTATCAGCCAGAATGCCTGACATTTTTGATTTGGGTAACATGATGATCAAAAAAATCACCCCCCTCCCAAGATTGTTGGGGATCATCCTCAACGGGCAGGTAACAGAATTTGACACCATCAATGAGGGTCTGAAGCCCCCTGTTGGCAATTTGGGCATTGCACCCAATGCCATGCCACTGGCCAAATGAATGGCCCAGCGACCAAGCATGGGCAGGTTGGGCATCCCAAACCCGTTTCCAACCAAATGGGTCCTCCCCTATGTGGGGTGGCCTTGGGGGATTCCCACTGCTTGTCAGGCTAAACGCCGTTGCACCAACCATTGGAAACATAGCCAAGCCTCAGTTCAGATGTTTGAGGTTGAATGACAGTGACTTGTCCTGCCGCTGAATTTTTCAATGTCAGTTCCCAGCAAACTAATCCCCCATTTCCAAATAATCTGCCTGTTAGGTCAAAATTGAGGATCCTGATAATGGCTTGTTATTACCCCAATTGACCACTATTTAATCAGTTGCATTGCACTGAGAAAATTGTTAGTCAATTTTCTTCCTTTTCCTTTACCATAAAATTTTGCCAAAAACCAATCAATTTTATTGTGTTGATTTTATTCTGGCTGCATCCCCAGTGGCTTTTCCCAGGTGGCCCGTCAGTCCATATACCAGATGGGCTCTACCAGTACTCATAGTCACTATGGCCCCCACCATCATTGATTGAATTCAGCAAGTCAGATACTTCTGGAACTTTAACCCTGCTATCATGAACTTCTGATAACAGTATATGGGGATCTTGTGGCCTTACATCCACCATCTACAAGCGAGAATCTGTCTCCTTGTCTCCCCAGTCAAAACAACCCAGAATGCCAATGAACTCATTGAAACTATTTCTGTGATTTTGCCCCCTGCAGCAAGACCCTTAGGGTCTGGGGTAGGCTCAATCTGGTTCGTTGTCATGATTGTACTCACTGTTGCTCTACACCAACAATTCATTGTTTTTCAATGCCCAGCTTCATACAACGTTGTTTGGTTGGCAATGCCTCTGGCATTCTGGCTTGCTTTTTGGGTACTCATGCATCCTGACTAGCAGGTCAGTCTAAACTTCTTCTGCCATTTTCATGACATATCCCTTCCTTATCTCTACCTGCGCCAAGTTGGGCTTTTATATGTCAGGTTTTAAACTTGTCCAAGAAGTATTTGTTTGCCTTTTATCATCCAAAGTCTTCTGGGTCGCTGCATGGAGTTGGTCCAAGTCCATGCATCTTCCAGCAAATTTGTCTACCATTGCTTTTTTCTTGGACCATTGGATTTCCCAGCTGGTGCTGTACCCTGATAGTGGACAGTTCATCTCAAGGTGTTCCCACCTGGCTTTGGCACGTCTTGCCTTGCAATTGGCTGCTCTCCAGCGTGCACCTGCCTTTGATCAGTGCATCTGTACCACCTTGTATTTTATCTCAACCCATTTGTCTGTCCATGAGTCCTGCGCTTCATTTACTGTAAGCTTTAAAACTTCTTCTGCTAACGTCCTTTTGACAAGAAAGGATGCTGAGTCTGCTGAAAGGATCTTGTTCCATCTTTCTCTGGGTATTGGCTTGCTTGTGATAATCTAAATGCTCACTTGCTTGTGGTCTGACCAGTCTAAGGAAATTGTGATATGGTTTTGTGCCAATCCTGAGAAGTCTTTTACTGGCCATATCCTTCAATATGTGTTGCTAACTCTTGTATTCCAAAATCTATACCGTTTCTCATTTTGGAGGCAAACCTTGGTGCATCAAATGGGAGTTTATCCTCTACTTCTAGGTTATCCATTACTTCTTGCATCTCTTTGAGTTATATATACTTCTCTAGTGGCTCTGGTCATCTGTCCAGGGTTAGGGAGGTATAGCAGTTAAAGTTTTCTAAAACTATTGGTCTGCATCCTGGGAACTTAAGCTCTTTCATATAGACCCATAATGCCTCCTTATGGTTGGGGTAAACTGTTCCATAGATATTTTAGCACAGTATACTCAACTTCCTCCAAAGTAAAGTTTAACATCATGATTCATTTTTTATACAGCGTGTAACAGCTAAATGTATGAATAGAAAGGCTCTTCTTAACAATTATTGCTGTACGCTCTGACAGAAATACTCTATGTGGTGTAAAGGTTCTTTGCCATATGGGTTTATCCTCTTATTACATCTGGGCTTATGTAAACACCAGATGTCAACTGGAGGATGTTGCAAGAGAGGCAGCCTCCTTAACTGGGACATGGTCGCTTCAACTCCTGCTAGGTTTGTTATCCTAATTGTTAAGTATCCTAGGCTACCTATTCCTGGTGGCCAGCCTCTCTGGGGCAGCTAGACATAAGAACTAATCCTAATAGTACTTTATTTAGGGCTCAGAAATCTCTCAGTACTACTATTGGGTAAAACTGGGTATACCTATTCTGGATGAGAGTTTTCCTAGTATTGCTTTTACTGGAGACTATGGTTACAGGTTCTTTTTGTATATAGATGGGCTTTTGAATGATGCCACACTTGGTTCATACCTTGTTTAGGAGGTTAGCACTTTGGTGCAGCAGTTTTATCTATTGCAGAGGGTTGGCAGTTGGAGTCAGAGGCATGTAGAGCTTCAGAGATATCCTTATCCATTCTTTCACTATCTTTTGTTTTTTTGCTTTTTTCGCTGCTTCCTTCTCCTGCCTTTCCTTTCTAGATTCTTCTTCCTTGAACTGTAGTTCTGTCTTTTTGATTGCCTGTATAGCCTCTCTACACTCCTGATGATTTACTGGATTAATTACTTGTACTCAGTGAGAGCAACCCAGGCATATAGAAGTAGTGCACTATCACTGCTACAATTCTCCATGGTTGTATCATCTTGTTCTGTATTTAAAAGTCCTTCCACAGTAGTAGGGCAGGCTTTAGCTCTGTGGCCTATGTTTTCACATTTAGTACAGATAGAAGGCACCTTTTAAGGGTACACCTTGAATCTATTTGGGCCTCTAGTTATTTCATCCTCATTGGTAAAAATGAAAAATGCATAGCAAGAAATAAGTGAAATGTCTGATTTGACCTTTATGTTGGGACAAATAAAAGCAATAGCTTTTTTGGTTGCCATCTAAGAAACCAAGTAACAGCTTTGGTATTCAAGTTGTACTAGTTCACTATAGCAACTGACAATTTCCTTTAGGCCTGCTTCAATATCAGCACAGTCTTCATTAGTTGGAAAGCCTTTAAAAGTAATGAACAGGCCCTCATCTTCAATATAGTGGGTACATGTGGTTGCAATGCAAGTGTCCATCTCACTAAAATTGATAAAAAAGGGTATGCTGCTGCCTCATCTGCAGCTTCCTTAGCCTTGAACCTAATATATATAGTCCCATTAAGGAACTTGGGATCAATATAGACTATTTTGGGATAGGTTTTCCTCACTGCATTAAGGATAGCATTAAAAATTGCAGGTAATTTGGCGTTAAACTTGATAAAAATTCAATCCTTGACATGTGCTCTAGGATATGCACTAGATACACTTCTTTCAAACTCATTGCAATTCAAGTATACAAGGTAGAATTCAGAGACTTGGAACATGCCTTTGCATTCCAGTACATTCATCAACACCATCCTTGATCTTACATCTGGCTGGTTACTTCACTGAGCTATGCACTTTTTGCAGGTCCCGCATGGTATGCATATTTGCATAGGTGGTAGCCATATTTTCTGGTTTGCATTGGTATCTGCTACTGAAGGCTGCTTCAATAATAGTAGAACAAATACTACACTTTATTCAAGATAAGTGGACCAGAAGACCTTACTTATTGATCTGTTAAAAACAGATATTATATCAGATACTACACTTGATCTTAGCCAATAAGCTTGAGAGAATTGCTAAATTCTACTCCAAGCCAGTAAGTCTTCCTAAAATCTACCTAAGACAAAAAGTCTCCTTTGGTAATAACCTACTAGTATACTGGTAGAGTTTATACTTTTCAGCTAACTTAAACCCAGGCCACCTAGCCAAATGCCATATTAGCATAGGTTCCTTGGGGCCTGGCGTTTGCTCAGCTCTTTGTCAGGATATCTAATCTCCAGCAAAAACAACAAGCAATTTTCTGATCAATCAATGTTAAATTGGCCAGGGAATTTGCAACAAATCCCTCATAATTCAAAATTTGCTGCTTCAAATTACACTGATTGCATTTGGGCAATCTATCAGAGCTTCAATGCTCTTTTTAAACCCTTTTAATATTTAAACTCAACAGCAGATCCATCATTGCAGTTCTGTCCAATAAATTGGGCTCATTTCTCACCCAATGCCAACTTTCTGACCCCAGGCAACTATGATACCAATGGAGGTTTGCTATTAGATATGTAAAGATAACTCCTATGGCAAGTTGACACTGGCATACCAGCAGGGTGTTAACTGATAGCTTACTATATTGATTAGTTATATAATAATTGTAGGTATATCTAGGTGGATCCCTTATAGTTGGTCAATATCAACTTTACAACCTTTATATTAGGGATAGCAAGTAAAGGATATCAATAAAACTATAGCTAGCTACAGTTTCATCATGACTCAACTTGGAGCATTAATGGGTGGGCAGGTGAGCTAGTTTGGGATTGGTCAGGTTGAGGATCCATGCAGCTGAACTGGATGGGTAAACTTGCCCATATCAACTTGAAGATCTGGTAAGAGAGTGTTGGGCCACCAGGGAGGAACCATTGGTGGCACAATCATCTAAAGGGGGTGCTTCAAAGTTTATTTTTATAGGTAACCTCATGACTGGTTTTACTTTTAAAATAAAATCTTTATAAATAAGAATTTTATTAGTGATAGGCAAAAAGGTATTTTATTTATAGTAATCAAGCACTATTTATGATGCTTGAAAATAAAAGTAGAATCAAGAGGGATCTTCAGGGTAGAGTCATAGGATTTATAGGAAAGTCCCAATTCTGGGATAGGTGGGAATATATAAAAGTGTGGATAGAGATTAGATAACAAATAGAAAATGTACATTTTCCCCAAATTCAGCCTAATTCAGGAAAAGTCCCAAATTTGGTATTTCAGTTGAATCAAACTCCATTTATAAAATTATTGGGCAATCTGAGAATTATGCCCTTTATTTGATTATATCGATTTTTCCCCTGGACAAGGCTTTTACCTAATCCAGGGAGAATTCTGACAACGCCCTCCCTAAGCCTTATCCTAGGGGAGTAAGTTGGAACCTGAGGGTTAAGGTTGACAGATGGCTCAAGCTCAGTGGTGTACAGAGTCTTATGCCTGATGCAGATTAGATTAGTGATGCTGACGTGGGATATGTGGAAGTAGAACTTGATATAGTCAGCCAAGGTGGGATTTGATTTGGAGAAAATTACGAGGGAGTGGATATTGGGGGCCACAACATCTAGGTTCTTGTGGTGGTGCTCATCTGCCTCAGTATTGTAAAGCTTATAGGGGGAACACCTGCAGAGGGTCATCGAGTGCCTGCTGAGACCAGATGGCATATGAAAGGTAGCTGGCTCTTTGGGCACCATCTTGAAAATCTGCTTGGCGATGGAATTCTGGGGGGGTGATAGTGTGCTTGTCAGTTTTGAGGCTAAGATGGAGTTTGAAGTTAACATCCTTGCTCTCATGCATGATCTCCTTGCTAACCCACTTCAGATGCGGTGCAAACATTCCACTGAGCACCTCTTAGCAAAGCCCATCATGCTCAAAACAGACAATCTGTATCTCTGACTTGGGCAGCAGCCGATAGGATGGGCTGAAATGCTGGCAGGTTTTTCAGGATCAGCAATCATTTTTGTAATATCAGGCCAATTGCTGGTGGGGAGCCATCAAAGTCAGAAAGTGGTATCGTTGCCAAAAAGGAATTGTTGAGCTTCACTTTTTCTTTGCTCTCATTTTTGTTGGGATCCGCACTATCCAAATCTGAGGGCTGAACCAGGTAATTCAGAATTTTTGCTTTAGTAATTTGTGGCCCAATTTTGGGAGGGGCGCCATCAAAGTTGGAAAGTGATAGGATTATCAGAAAGGGGTTATTGAGCTTCGCTTTTTTAGAACCTGTGTTTTCATAGGGATCAGCATTCATCTTATTAATATCTGGTCCAATTTTTGGAGGGGCGCCATCAAAGTCGGAAAGTGGAAGGATAGTTGGAAAGGAGTTAGTGAACTTCATTTTTTCAGGACTCTCGTTTTTGGTGGGATCAGCGCTATCTAAATCTGAGGGCCAAACCAGGTAATCTTGATACTGTATTTTAGTAATATCTGGTCCAATTTTTGGAGGGGCGCCATCAAAGTCAGAAAGTGGAAGCGTAGCAGGGAAAGAGTCATCACGCTTATTCCCAATAGTGTGAAGGTAAGTCCCAGGTATTTTGCTTGGTGTTCAAATCACATCAATGCACTGATTGCTTTTGGGGCTTTCCAAAAAATCCTGCAGCTTGCTGCCTTCATCAATTTCAGAAGCTAATTCTTGACTTGTTGGCCCAACTTGATTGGTCTAATTTTTCAGATGATGCTCATCTGAAATGATGTTTGACACTTTTAACTCCAAACACTCATTAAAATTTGTTATGATTTCTTTTACTAAATCAGACTGAAAAATGACGCCATTGCAGAGAATCAGGTTTTGATCACCTAAATAGATGTTATCACTTGAGTACACATTGTCAATCTCTATTTTTGAATTAGGTGGGTCAAGTGGACTCATTGAGATTAGAGTTTTATTAGCCTCATCAGTTGGACCATTTTGTGGGGCACCTATAAAAATAATGTTAGAAAATAAAGTGATGATTTGGGAATTTTGATTGGAAATAGAATTTGATGCAATTAATTCTCCTTTGGAATGACTTGAGGAATAGAATTCATTTGATTTCTGAAGACAATAAGGAGGATCTCGTGCATAGCATAGGTCATCATCATACAAACCCTCACAATATAAGTCAAGACTTTTTAAAAAATTAATGCAAGCTTGGTAATCATCTGGATCCTCATCATAAAGTATTGATTTGTTTTCCTCTTTGGTCAAATCCCTTTCTGCTCCATTAGATTCTGGTTGGGGGTTTGGGAAGCTTTGAACTTCTTTTTGACTAAACTGTTCTAGTTTTCTGTGAGGTTCCTCCTTTGACTTTAAGGTTGTTATATTTTCTTTAAATTTATTTGAGGGGGACCTTTTTGGTTCTTTGACCTGGTACTGGCCCAACTTGGTATGGTATTTTTGGAGCATTCCTATAACTACATTTATAGCTAGCTCACAATAATACTTAACTTTAGGGAGGTTGAGAGATTTAGAGAAAGCTCTGTTCATTATTCGAGTAGCTGCTCTCTTGGCATGGTCTTCAATCAAATTAAGTTGATTTCTGTTGAAGCCCATAAAGCTGCTTGAGATATTTCTTCCCTTGGTTTTCTTTTTTAGGTTATAGGTAAGCTCAGTAAGCAAGTACTGGACTGTGTTGAGTAAGCCCTGATAGCCATTGACACAGTCAAACTTGAGACAGTAAATTTCTTCCATCTCATCAGACCTTAGGTTTGAGAGTTTTAGGAAGCGACATGCAGCTTTTAAATTGTTACCCTTTTTCTGAACATATAAGTTCTTGAGGTAACTCGGAAGCACCTGGCAGGGAGCACCATTTTGTTGGGCCACCAGGGAGGAACCATTGGTGGCACAATCATCTGAAGGGGTGCTTCGAAGTTCACTTTCATGGGTAACCTCATGACTAGTTTTGCTCTTAAAATAAAATCTTTATAAATAAGAATTTTATTAGTGATAGGCAAAAAGGTATTTTATTTATAGTAATCAAGCACTATTTATGATGCTTGAAAATGAAAGTAGGATCAAGAGGAATCTTCAGGGTAGAGTCATGGACCTGTAGGAAAGTCCCAATTCTGGGATAGGTGGGAATATATAAAAGTGTGGATAGAGATTAGATAACAAATAGGAAATGTACATTTTCCCCAAATTCGGGAAAAGTCCCAAATTTGGTATTTCAGTTAAATCGAACTCCATTCACAAAATTATTGGGCAATCTGAGAATTATGCCCTCTGTTTGATTATATCGGTTTTTCCCCTGGACAAGGCTTTCACCTAATCCAGGGAGAATCCTGACAGAGGGGTTGAGCCAAAGCTTCATTCACCCAATCATCAGCAATAAGCAGATCCCAGCGAAGGTACCAGGGTTACGGCCAACTTTTCTGTACAAACAGCATCCACCTGGCTTTAGAGGCGAACCTGATTCGATCGGTAATCTTGCAGACTCTACCAACTTCACTGAAATTTGCTTTACAAAAAGGGTATCGAATAGACCCCGCCCAACCGAGGCTACAACTTGACGATATAGGCGAACTTCCAACAGCAGCATAAACCAAAGTAGACACCAACCTCGAATTGGCCAACCAGACCCAAGGCAAACGAGAGTGGTTTCCCCGATCCAAAACACCGGCCCAAGTATGGGCCCGTGCGGAGCCCATAATCGGTGGGAGCTTAAGATAGCTTGCGTATAAAGCTTCAGGCTAACAGAAACCTTAAAGAGGCGCAGGTAGTTTTAAACGGGTTGAAGTAGCGCTGAGCGAGGGGTTGAAGCGCAGCCAACTAACTCGGATACGCGGAAAGTGAGCTTCAGAGGAAGAGATGGCCAGGCTCAAGCCCACCAAAAAGGGTGAGCAAACTGCGGTTACATTTGAATCGGTTTCTTTATTACAATTTCTAAAGTTTACAGGGGAGAGATCGTTAAAGTAATTTAGCTGGTGGGACGTCAACGGCAGCTTGCGGTGGTAAAGGGCTGTAAAGACGGTCGGGCTGTAAGATTCAGGATGGGCCAGTTCGGATGATTGGGCTTTTAGCTTACAACGCCGACGGGCTGAACTCGGACGCCGCATAGCTTCAGCTCAGAAGCCTATAAAAGACAAGCTTCTCGTGGATAAACCGCAGGGCTTCGGAGGGTGGGAGCGAGCGCAGCCGAGGCACCTCCCAACCAAAATAGATGGCTTGGGGGTTGAGGAACCCGCGCCCGAGAGCTTGGTTCACCAGCTGCTCGATGAGGGGTTCCGGATCAAGGCGCCCGCTGTCCATCCGGGACTTGATCCCGTCGAAATAGAATTTGAGGAGGGAAACCGGGGCTACACAAATTAGGGAATGTTGATACAAAAGCTTACGATAATACTTGGTATGGCGGAAGTAGCTCGCCCGGTAGAGGTTGATCAGCTGTGATGGCGAGAGCGAAGCCAAAAAACTACGGTACCCTTCAACCATCAGTCTGAGAGCCGAAACAAAGCTTACGTTTAGTGGCGGAATTCAAAAGGACGAGGTCGTAAAGTCTATCTGCCCTCCTAACCGGTTTACCAACTGGCTTACCAGCTGGCTTAATTTTGGGATCCGGCTTGCTCAAGGCGGCAAACCGAACCTCGGGACCCGAAATGGTTTTCGCGCGGGTGGGGTTAAGGAGGGGCACCGGTACGAGCAGCACCAACGAATGTCTCAAGAATAAGCTGCAGGTGGATAGATTAAATAATTTAAGGCTGGGTTTAAACCAAGGGAACTTTTTGAAGCCATACTCCAGAAGGCCTATAAAGAGAAACCGAATCTGTTTAACCAACGTGAGTGAAGGCGTAGAAAGCAGCCACAATGCAAATTGCGCCCTAAACCCAACGCGAGCGATGCCCTTCACTAGCAAAGGAAGAAAACTCCGCGTCCCAAGCGAGGAGAGTCTTAATGAAGTACCGAAGGCCATGATGGTTTCGAAGTGAGTTGTAATCGGAAAGCCGCCTCGCCTCAGGTGAGTTGTCGCTTGCGATCTCTGAATTACTACCTCTCTCAGATGAGTGCAGCTGATAATTTAACCTCATTGCTGATTGGATCATCGATCGCTTTTTCTGCTGATGGTCTAACCTCATTCATTGCTGATTAAGTCATTAACCTCCTCATCTGATCTTTTCGCCTTTTTGGGCTAAAAGGTTTAACCGAAGCTCTTCATTTGAACCGTTAAATGCAGTTAACCGCAACTAACAGTCTAATTACCAGGGCGGCTGTTATAATCAGCTTATACGTTCCAAATTACATCTCGGTTGCGAAGTTGTAGCCGTTAAACCGAAATCATCAATCCATACCAGCTCGGGTTAAACTAATTACGCTAGATGAGCTCTGAAACTCTCAAGTCAATTCTAATAGGTGCAAGCGATTTCGAGAATCGCGTGTCAACTCCCATTTCGTCTCAAACCTTTAACACGTTCGTCGCCATGTCACCCAAATATGGGTGACGGGCCCCCATGGAAGCATACCCATCACCCATATTTGGGTGACGGGGTGACGAATATATTAATGAACAATTCGTAGGTTTAGCATCGCTAGCAATTTTAAATTGACAAATGAAATTGAAGTGGTAAATTTTTTAGGAAAAAAGAACCTCCTT
>JAKSZP010001969.1:0-46245 GCA_022478985.1 Massospora cicadina | reverse complement strand
TGACTGGACCTAATCGTCAGATATTTGATAGGGACATAATAAGGTTAGCATGTTTAAAGACTTATTATGGATCATATCAGATATCAGTGATTATGGACCAGGTATATTCTAAGCTTATGTAAAGATTAGAATCCGCGGCCTAGCGATTTCACTTAATTATATTTGACTATGATGACATGGGCTCGAGGGCTTTGCTGGTTAGGTTAGACTTAGATTAAGTTTTTATCTAATGACTTGGGCACGTGGGCTTTGTTGGTATATGTCAAAATTAGTTTTATATGTCAGTTGAGTTTTTAATCGAATCAATTAATAATTAGTGATATGAATCGCCTTGTTATGTGCTGCCAATTGCATGTGAAAGTGAATCAGTTCAGCTATTTTGAAGATGTGTATGAAACGCCATCTCAAGAATGATGACAGTATTTACACTGACCCTGAAGCTGAGCATGATGCCCTGAGTCAAAGTATACATAGAAGTTCTTACAAACTTTTTATGTGGCCAAGTGCCACTGAAAATAAGATGTCATGGGTAAGATGTGGTGAACATTGAACCCTATAAATAACCCTTAAGTTGACACTAATAAAACATATTTCCTCTACTGGATGAGCTTATAATTTATCTTATAAACTTTTTGCATTAGCACTTCATTTTTGTATTAGTCAATTTTCACTTGGGATCAGTAGTATCAGGGCAGTGTGCCATCGTCCAAGTGAAATGACAGAATATATGATTGGAGTACTACCAAGAAGCTATATTATAAATTTTAAATTTACCATCCTGTCTATTGTCCTCACACAATAGATGCTCGAAACCACATCCCACCCTTGAAGAAGAACCAGCTCTTTGAAGCAGACACCCAATTTTAACACTCTTCATGAAGATCTATTTGGCAATACTCGATGACAAGGTCCATTGCCAAGAAAGATTTTCGCACCCCTTAGCCTACCCAAGGCATCATTGATTCTGGGCATGGGTATGAGTCTTTCTAAGTGATGTTGTTTAACTTCCAATAATCACTGACTACTCAGTTGCTTCCATCCTTTTTCTTCACTATTAAAATTGGTGCCGCCTATGGACTTTTTGAAGGCACTAAATACCACAATTGAGAAGTTCCTTAATATCCTTGGATACAGCTTCTTCTGATGATTTTTAGTGTCTAATTGGGCATAATCAGATTGGTTTATGATCTCTGGTATCAATATTATGGATGACGCCCTTAGCACATCCCAAGTCAAAATCATCTTGTGTGAATTTTTTAAATATTTAGAAAATAAATCCTGTACTTAGCTTTTCTCAGAGTTAGTCAGGTTGCTTAAATTGCCCTTACAGATGACATTATTGATGCTGAATAGGTTCTTATTGGGGAGCCCTAATTTGACAAAAAAGTTCTAAAATCATGGAATGAGTGAATTTACAAGGTAGGGAACAGATGCAGAAATGCAATTGTTTAATTTCTCTTGATAGAGATGGGCCGCTTTTGCAGGTTTTCAAAAAAGATGTTCATTTCTCCATGACATGAATGATTATAATAGGGGAAATGTTTGGCTTGAATTGAGATTTAAACCATAATTGATGTACTTCACCTATAAGTTATTCCAGTATATCTATTTTTAGCTCAGTTGAGACGATTACTTGATTTCCGGATGTTATAGTAATGTGCTAATTTGACAGAAGTGGGATTCCCTTTGACTCATTAATCTGAATGGGTAGTACTATTATCTTTAACCGCACTTTGACATATTCAATTGGGACTATTCTATCTTTGTAGGACAGATTTATGAATATGAGGGTTCCTTTTTCTCAAATGACCTATCCCAGTTATAGTAAAGCAGAATATCCTATCCAATAAAGGTGAGAGTATCATCCTTATGATTGGTAACAACTCCATATTTCCTTAGAATCAGTTCTGATTAGGATATAATAGTTCATATTTGGCAACACTATAACAGGTTCTGTCACTATAATAGATCCAAATCTGAGAGGTAGGGTACTATATGCACCAAGCGATTTTTTTATATGCGCTCCAGCTATATCATATTCCTGACAGTGGGCAACACTTGGCGCAATTTTCAGTTTTTTAACTTTCTTTGTGCTGAATATATTGATAGGAGCACCACTATTGATGGTGGCTTAAAATAGTACCTTGTTTACTGCTATACCCACATAAGTACATTTGCAGTAGTTTCAGAGATATTACTGTGTGAATACTGTGATTGCTGCCCAATTCCAAATGTGATTTAAAACTTAATCATATATCTGGGTAGTTATCTTTTAAGGTTTTCCTGGAAAGGCTACTTGTACGTTTTTAAGTGAAGGTAGATTGGTTGAACATCCAGGTTGGAGGTCAATACCATGAAAAATAATCTGAATTGCGTAAGGTTATGATACCTCTGCTTGGGCTTCTTTGGTAGTTTTTTAAGGGTGTAGTTGCTTTTTCTTTGGCCTTAGTAGTAACCATCATGACATCATCAGCCACAATATGGTGGATGTTATCTTTGAAATCATTAGCCCTAAAGAACTCGCCAGGGTCAGGTGGAATGGTTTGATTATTAGTGAGTTAGAGCATTCTGTCTCTACTCCACATGCTTTTTTCCCACCTCGCTATCACTGTTGATTTCTAGAACGATGTTAACTTTAAACTTTTTAAGGGACCATCTGTATCATTAGCTAGCAAAATGCCACTTTCAACAACAGTTGTGGCATGTAATCAGCCCTGTAAGCTTCTTTTGCTCGAATTTTTGGTTTGTAGTTAGGAAATCTTTCCCCTGGTAAGACGTAGTGTTGCTATTTAAGCCCAAAGATCGAAATTTGCTGATCCTTGGGCCAATTAGGGGTATTAAAAACTATGGGAACAGCTTCTAAAGTTATTGGTAAGCTCCTGGGTTTCCATTTCTCCATTGAATGCAGGTATCATGACATAGTGAAATTCACGGTAGGGTATGGCTGCATGTTCCATTGCAATCTTAGTGTCAAACTTATCAATTGCGTTGCCACCAAGCAATACTTGTGCCTCATGAAAAACTATGTCTGCAAAGTCCTTATTAGTCTCATTATGCTTGAATAAAATATTAATAAAATCTCTTTTTAGCTTCTAATTTTCCTGGCCCTCCAAACTGTTTTGTCACTACAATTTGGGCATCCATATAGGTCCAATCGTCTACCAAATAGAGAATAATGAGGTCACAGATAAGGGCATCAAGTGAGTTGTTCTGTGTTGAACCTTTTGTATGGTCTGATGCTCCCTGCATTAATTTTTAAAATAGCTTGAGAAAAGAGTAAACCTTCCCATCATTATCAAACTTTGGTGAGTTCAAAGGTTTAAAGTCATCTCATCCTGTTTCAGGCATAAGAGTCAATCTTCTTCTTGAACATCTTGGAGTATCATCATTTAAAATTGGCTCTCTTTCTCATTGGGGAGTATCTGGAGTCAGGATTGATTCCAGAACCCTAGGCATATGATGGATGTTTGAAATATCGGTTTCTGCATCAGTGTCAATTACTAATATTTCAAGTTCATGATATTGTTCTAAACTACTGGATTCTGATGCTTGAATTTGGCCCTTAGTTAATTTTTCCAAAATTGTTTTTTGGCCAAATAGGCAGAGCTTTTTCCCATTTCTCTTTTGTCAAGGCTGGGTGGGCACTGGTTGCTTTGCTTTTTGAGGGATTTGGATTCTTTTTCAAGGTTGTCATACTCCTCTTCAAATAAAGCTTGGTTGGACGTATGCTTTTAATATCTTTGGCCATACTGTCTACTCGGAAATTTGCAGTTGATAATTGCATTCAGAGTTACCAATTCTCCTGAGTAACTTCAGTATTTCTGGCCTGCATTCTTGACACAACCGAAATTTTTTAAGAAAATTCCTCTTTGTTCAAGGTATCATCCTCACCCCTACTTGGGACAGCTGGCTTTTCTGCAAAGTCTTAAATGTTTTTGTTCACAACATTCAATTCGTTCTGAACATAATTCCTGAAATCATAATGCTTTGAATTTAAGTCCAGGTGATATTTTTGGCTTAAAGTGGCATAGATGGTGAGTCATTCTGACTGAGATAATAGAAAACCAAAATGTGTTTCCAGTTTTTGACAGCAGGTATTCATGTTTTGTACCCATTCATGCAATAGCCCGAGGTGAGCAAGATCTTCTACGCCTATCTTCAGGACTCCTTCGTTTATCAGCTCATTGAGTGTATTTAATCTCCCATGAGCTTCATTGGAAAGTCCCATATTATCCACAATTTCTTTTCAGACTTCAGTAAAAATGGAATTTAATTTGTCCAGTAGAGCATTTTGGGAAGATTTGTTCCTACCCTTGCACATGGTAGATTTCTGTGAGTTCCAGATTTTGTCAAGCAAAAAACTCTGGGTATGTTTAGTTGAGAGTTGGACAAAGTACCAAGAATTCGTTAGTTAACTGTCTGTGAGACGTTTTGCAAGAGATACCATGGTTGCATCGCAGTACTTCATGTATATCTCCATCTTGAGCGCCTGATCCTTAAGGTAGTAGAACAGGTTGAAGGAGAGATCGATTTGTGAAGTACCAATCCTAAAACCCTGATAGAGATTTTCAAGCATAGCTTTTAGGCTTGCAGATGAAAGATCAATTGAGCTTATAGTATCTGCATGAGCTCACCTCACTGTGATATGATCCAGGGTTTAGGAGGTACCTGCATCAGAGTCTTGGCAGCTGGTATTAAAACAATCTGAGATTTTCTTGTCACTAGTTTCCATCTCATTGTTACTTTCTTGTTCAGATGAATCTACCAGGAAATAGTTGTGTGAATCCATTTTAGAGATTATCACTGATTTTGAGTGAGCACCAGTTGTTAAGCTCTGAGGATTGCCCTCTTGATAATTTAAATCCTGCACACTTAATTGGGATGAAGTTTGGCCAAATGAACCTCAATTTTATCAGTGGCTCACAGTATTTTAACTATTCAAAAACTCACTAGGCGTATTTAAATAGCCCTGACTCTTCTGGTCAATTATGGGCTTGATTTTCCTTTAATAATGGAGTTCTTCTGAAGTAGGAAAATTTACAAGCTGTGGATTCAGCACTTCCAGCTTGTTGACACTATCCAAAGAAACGATTCTGATAAACCAGGAAAAAGATAAATAAAATATATCTTATTAGATGATATTTATTTTATGATTAATTAGGCCAGACGAAGTATTTATAACTCTAGGGCATCCCCTGGCCACATTCAAGCACGAAATTTCAATAGATTAGATTTTCCACCTCAGTTTGGCTCTTAAACTGATATTACTAAAACCTATTGCTAGGTTTATTGGTGTCAAAATACTCTCAAAATTGGGAGGATTTCAGGGACAAAAAATCACAATAAGAACATGAAAAGTTGTCCTAGGATCTTCTTAATTTGAGTTTCGTCATACTTATGATAAAATATATCTTCTGTGACTTTTTGCATCAATTAAAGTAAATGACACACCCCTAATAGGGAATTCAGCAGGCCTATCTCAATAGCACTAGGTACTCCCATTTGCGCAGTCCATGTGCAAGTGCTATCATGCCAATTACAAAGATCAACATACAAATTTCGCCTAGGGCGGATAATTGATTACGTTTAATGTCTATTTGTCCATGGAATTTTTAGACGGTATCTTTGGGTCAAACCTCAAACGATTTCTTATGCTGATCAATAATTTTTGTCCCAATTAATCAGGACTAATTGCCAAGTTTTGGTGCAGCAACAATTGTCCTGAAAGTATGAGTATATTTAGCTCAAGCTTTTTGATATGATAATTGGATTGAATTGACATTGATATATTTGGCATGTGCCAGGTAATTGCAATGGGCTTATTAAGTTGAAAAAAGTATTAGCTCAAGTACTGGTAGGATAATTGGCCTGATCTATTGGTTATCAAATGGTTATTTTTGGGTCAACCACCAGAATCTGACATAAGCATTCAAAGGGCGCATATTTTCTGTAGTGACCACCATAGGCATATTATTACATGCAAAAATTAAATTGAAAATTTTTTGACAAGAAGGACAAACCACTGAAGAATACAAAGTATAGGAGATCTTTCATAAGTCAGAATTAGATGAAGAAATGGTAATGCTTAATCCATACTGGAGTTAGAGGTCGCTTGAAAGAATTTTCTCAGACATCACATTATTAAGTTATTCTTAAAATCTATTAGTTTCACCCAGAAAAAAAAAGTAGTTGCAAGTAGACCAGAAGAATTATAGGTTTGAAAGCATCCCAAGAAGAATGAACTTCAGATTCTAATTTATTTAATATAAATGATACGCAGTCTTATCCATTATGAAGTGTGAGCTCATAGGTTAGGAAAAAAGTTAGAAAACAAAGCTTTGTCAGATAGTGGGGCTCACAAAATATTATCTTAGAACATGCAGTGCTTATGATGGTCTTTCATGCAATAAAACCCTCAGTTAAAGCAACCTTGTGAAATGATTAACAGTCTGTATTATCTTACTGCTCACGTTACAATGTCTTGAAGTTTAAGAGAAATCAATATTCAGGTTAAGTTATTAATCTTGCGCAGTTCACTACATCCTGTAAATTTTTGGGCACTCTTGGTAGACACCGGGTAATCTCCAGAACAATTATGGAGTTACTATAATACAATTAAGCTTATCAGAACATGTTAAAATAGCCAACTGGACATACTTGATATCTTAAAGGCAACGGTCAATTTAGCTAACAAGCTGAGGAATCAAAAATAATAAGTCTTGAAGCTGTAAATCCAAGAAACAGGATATGTTTCAATAAGTATATATTGTAGAATCACTTAACAAATGAAAATGAAAAGATAATAAAACAAAAAAGTTTTTTATAATAAATAGATTGTTGGATATTTATAGTAATTTGGAATTGTCTTCAAGAGGGTGAATTCTAGGCTCTCTTCATACAGGATCTTTCATCAACTGCTTTCAGGATGATTCTCAAGATAATTTCCTAGAGGAGATTGGAGGAATCTACTTAAATCAGAAGCCATCACTTTGGTGGTAGATGAAAATTCTGACAATCATGGTTTTGGTGTAGAATTGACTCCTTCACCAATAAACTTATTACTGAGAAAATCTTCTTAGAAAGTAGAGCCATTTACATCTACATTATCATATTGATGTCTGATAATACCCTCCTTAAGATTTTATCAAAGAGGGACATAGGACCTAAATAATTGAGCATTAATTTTATTGAATACAGCTTAATGGACCAAATTGGCAATGTAATATTCAGAGTTGATTTAATGAATAATTTGATATGGAACATACCAAACGATGTTGAGCTTGTTAGGTCAGCCTCCTGGTTATGATGGTAAACATAACATGCTCTAATTAAAACATGGGTAATGCAGGTCTTCTGGAATTCGATTGTTTGGTTTCTCTATAGGTCATAGATATTATATTCTACCAAAGCAATAACCTGTAAAAAAATAATTTAATCCACTTGCCTCACATGTTAAGTCAGCTGCGCCTCAAACATAGCTGTCTGGTAACAGTTGTAGATTACTTGGCAATCTAGGTTCACTCCCATATAAAGCCTGGAATGGGGACATCTAGATAATTTTATGATAGTTAATTCTGTAAAACATTAATGCACTAGGAATGTAATGGTCCCAACAATGAGGACCTAAAGTTACCATCTTTCAAAGGAAAGAAACTAAAGATCCATTACCACGTTCAACTGCTCTGTTGGATGAAGGATTATAAAGAGCAACAAATTGATGACTAGTACTAAGCAGAAAAGTCAGGTTTTATACTACCAGTGACATAAAGTTAAGACCATTATCTGTTATTAATACTTGAGGGCATCTATTCTTGGTGAAAACGTGTTGAAATAAAAACATTGCATTGGCGTTTACAGTATTGGCCACCACCAAAATGGCTTTTACCATATTTTTTAAATGGTCTATGCCCAACCTTATATATCTATGGCCATGTAGCCCCGTCAGTAAATTCCCCACTACATCTATACTAATCACATGGAAAGGTCTTGAAGGGGCCACAATTTGGTGTTGATTAAGGTACAGGTTTGATTCTTGTTCCAGTAATCAAGCCACGTTTCATAAACTTCATGGATGGTTTCTAAAATCCTATCTTGTTAGTATTGGACCTTCAGCCATTTGTATTTCTTAATGGCACCATGTCCAATTGCGTTATGTCCTTCCACAATTATCTCCATTTGCAAAGTGGTACAAATACAGGGGATCCATTTAGCATTGATAAATTTATAGAGCAATCATTCATAAACCTGATTCTTTCAGTTTTTTTATGTAGTTTATCTTATATTTCTTTGGTCACAAAAGACCATCTTTCCAGTAGGCCAATAAGATCATAAATCCATCTTTTCAGGACTGACTACAGCCAATATGGCATTCTGGATAGATCATCTGCGTTTTTAGGATAGTTTCGTCACAGTGATTAATAGAGAAACTATAATTTTACAAGCAAAGGGCCCAGCGTGCTAACCATCAGTTGGTGTTTTATTTTTTGTAGCTATTATATGAGGCATGATCAGTGACCACGGTGAAATGAGTTCCATAAAGGTAGTGTTTTAACTTTTTAATAATTAACAGGACAGCCAGGCACTCCCACTCGGTCATGCTATAATTGCTATTCACCTGTCTTAGAGTCTTACAGTGTTAGAAGACTGTATGATATCCCTTCTGTTCATCATGTTAAGCGAGGACTGCTCTAACTGTGACATCACTGGAGTCAGTAACCAATATAAATATCTGATTAAACTGAGGACGCATTAGAATTGACTAAGTACACAAGGCAGTCCCAAGAGAATCAAAAGACTTATTCTTGTTCAGATTTTCATTTAAAAATAATTTTTGCAATAAATAAATTAAGGGCTCTGATAACTCTGCAAATCAAAGGATCAACTGTTAAGAGTATCCAAACATCCATAAAATACTTGTATATCTACTAAGTTAGCAAGTCAGGTCACCTTATTATTTACATCAATCTATTGGGTGAAGCTGAATTTCTTCCTGTGATATCTGATGCTAAGAACCTTCATCTCGCTTTGAAAAAATGAACATTTTGATGGTTTTAATTTTAGTGAAGCTTTTCAAAGTTAATTGAATACTTCTTGTAGATGACTATATGGGATGTGAATGTCTTTGTGAATATAGTTATATCATTGAGTAGACTAAAATGCAGGAAGTTTTGAGATCATCTATAATTATATTTATTGCTCATTGGAAGGTAGCTGGGGCGTAAACCAATTCCTACAGCATGCTGATGGGTTCAAATAATCCCTTGTTGGCAATCAAGTCACATTTAGGTCAGAATTGAGTGCCAGTTCTAATTTGCCATTAACCACCTGCAAGATCCATGACTGAAAATTGTTGGGCTCTGGCAAGTAACTTAAGAGAATTTCAATCTGATGAAGGGGATAACTATCCTTCTTAATAATAGAATCAAGACGTCAGCAAATAATCACCACTTAATGACTACCATTTTTTTGAAAATAAAATCGGAAAAAGCCCAAATACTATAATGTTAAACCAATAACCTGAAATCTAATAGTTGTATAAGTTCAACCATCACCTGAGCTTCTTCAACCTTACTCTTTGATAAAGTCAGGTGTGAAATAGGGCACATATCCAGTTTCTACTTGAAGTAATACACCATTCATTTTACTGACTCATAAGTAGAAGTTGAAAGAGATGAAAATATTCCTCAAACAACTTATATACTTCTTCACGCTGATCATTAGTTAGTCTAAGTCCAATGGAAGAGCTGGCGTGCCCAATGGCAGGGGGCTGCTCAAGACCCATATTTTATAAAAAACTAAAACTTCAAATGTCTTCTACTTTGGCAACAGCCAATGGGAAAAGCAATTGGGTTATATGGCCCAACATCCATTGGTGTATCAGTAATGTTTTATAGTAAAACTGAAATAAAACCAGAATATACAGGATCTAAAATCCTCATACATGTTAATAATTCTCTTACCAAAAGGTATTGATGACCCTGAATTTCTAACAGCTTCTCAGGGGATATAGTAACACGAATTTAAATGTCCATAATCATTTGAGAATTAGGCGAAATTACCATTGCATAGGGAGAGTAGAGAGGCATACCTTCATACCTATCTAATGATTTAGGAGTGGTCAGATTTAGACTCAAGTACATGATACTTTAATTGGTCATTTTAATATTTTTCAAGTAGTCATGACTGAACTTAAATTTCAGTTTTATACTAAGAAGTTTTAAAAATCATCAAACTTGATGTCCAAGGAAAAAAACAAATTCTAAAGCATAATTGATAATAGTTACTTGTTCCCTTAAAAATTGTGTATGAGCAAGAGATTTTAATTTAAATTGTCCAAGGCAACAGCGGAGAAGCTATTGATAATTTAATTAAATTGTATAGGTAAGGATGAGTACGCTCCAATAGCCTTAGGGCAGAGAGGACCAGCAGTCCCATAAACCATATAGTGAGGTACATCTGGAGCTGTCTTATCAGTTTCATAAGTTTGGAAGATATAACACTAACAGGTGAGCTGCTATACATCATGTGCAGGACTGGAAGCTTCTGAACCTTCTCTGCTACTCAATTCAAAAGCTAGCATATTGTAGGGCAAAGTGAGTAGCATAGCTGTCTGATTTGACTTAAGAATAAAATAATTTATCATCTTTAATAACATTTTGAGACCAATCTCCTCCTTTGATTCTGATCAAATAACTGTTCAAATATCATTGGGTAAAATAAGCTTAGGTTGAGGCTAGTGGTATTGTCAACATGTAGAGCCTCATTATTCATGTTGGCCTCTCTTTTCCTGCCATATCAGAATGTCATTTCCAACAAAGTTATGCCTGATGACAGGTTCCATAATCTTAGGTACACCAGTATACTTTTTTGACTCTAATGCATGTACTCTAAGTCAGTCAGAGGTGGTAGAACCTTTTTAAACCCATGCTGAAAGCGAAATTTCAATATGAGCTTCTTTGATATCCCAGATACTTTTGAAAGTACATTTCACATTAATTATGTGGAGTTTAACTTCTTTCATGGTTCTAAAGCTTAAATTAATACTGTGGTGGCATCATCCAAATTTCATTCTCTTAGTAATCATAAGGTTGAGTGTTAGCACAGAAACAAATAGCAAAATCAGAGGAACTTTCTCCCTTGTTAGCCAGATGGCCATGAAAGCTTGCTTCTGATTTTAAAATAGTTTATCAATACCAAATTCTTGAATTAAAGTCGATCAAACTTGACTCCAAGTTTAGCATTCCCAAAGTTAAGAGGTAATTATCTCTCTGGCAGCACTACTTAAACAAAAATAAGTATGTTTGACTTTTTGAAGGTTGGTTGCTTCTTCCATCGTACTCTAATAGGCTTTTAAAAATGAGCAATACTTTCATATCCCAGGCAATTTCCTTTTTAAAAATAGGTTTGGAAGAAGAAATTATCAAAGTCAATAAAGCATTATTGCCAGCGATCACTCTAGGAGCAGAGGATTTAATGTCAGTTTCATTTGGTGGAACTGATACAATGATTTGTTTTTAGTTAATCATTAATTCTTATTAAGTTTTATCTCCATATTTGATTTAATGAGTATACTGGAGAACTTTATTTTGCTGTTCTTTCAAAGTCTGAATATCAATTTTATGGGTTTGTGATTTAGATTCACATTGGTTTGTTTGGTCATCAAGGCATACATATGTCATCCAATTGGTGTAGATGTTCATCAACAACTTTATTAAATGCTGCAAAGTTTTTTTTTATTTTAGAGGACAAAGCACAAAAAGTAAGTCAAGGGTCAAAGGGACTTAAATTGAGGTGAAATTAACTGTCATGTTTACATCAAATAATTGAGGGCACCAACAGAAAAGATAAGACTGGGCGTCAGGAGGCCCAAAAGGTCAAGTTGCAGGACCTTCCTGACCTAAAGCACACCTTGGACCAACGCTGGGTACAGGCAAGATATTTCTCAGGTTGGCTCAGGTGAGGTTCATAACGTTAAGCCCCTTGTTAAGGCTTTGGCATTAAAACTGGACAATTTACCTATTAAATGATGACATCTCAATTTTGTTATTTTGTGAATGAGATTTAGAACCCATTCAATTTACAAAATTTCCAGCTCAGGTCAGCCTGGACTTCATTCAACTTTTTAAGTTTGGACATCTTCAAACTATAGTACTCTGTTGGATGGAAGTGTGCGCTTATTGGTGCACCTGGTCTTAGCACCACTTTCACCAGTGGATGATTTCCACGTTTTTCTTTAAATATGGTTCTTTGATACCAACCTTCCTTGTTGGTTGTCTTCCTCCCTAATATAAACCCCTCATTAGTTACGCTTTTGTTTTTTTACTTGGGAGAACCTGTGCATGGACCTCTTTAAGGAAGTCTCACATAACTTTAGCCAATTTATTTGCATTAAAATCTCAACTGCACCAGGGGCACCGCTGGTCTGCTCTGGTTCCCTCCAAACCAAGGCACCCAAGCCCTCTAGCCCTGATCAGAGCTTGGATATGGACATCCCTTTGGGGCCCAACTAAGTCATGTTGTTTGTTCGATCTCTATGAATCTGTACCATGGTAAACACCCTCACCCTATGTTGTTATAACTCAAGCACATTCTGTGGGGCTATCCTTCCCCTAGTACCGATGAAAATTCTTTCCTGGAGTTGGGGCTGTGCACCATGCACCACCACGCTGGAAACTGGAGAGTTATAGACGCTCTCAAGACATTAGACAACCATTTTACTTTATATGCATCAACTTTTCTGTGTGGGACTTTTGCAAAAGTGCAAATTGGGTGCGCCAGCTTTTGGCCACAGCCGCAGCAAGGATCACCTTCGTTTTCTCAGTTTGCCAATGGTTGGAGAATCTTGGCATTATTCTTGCTGCCTATGATTGGGAATTACCCACCATTCTTGTTCATACATGATGGATATGATCAATTCATGATCTGAGAGTCATGACTTCCCAACTTTTTACTGAATTTTCACAAAAAAATTAACAAAACTTTATTAATCTTTGGAAACACATTCAGGTGGTGCAGGCGGGGTCATTGACAAAGAGTTTGGTGGTAATGGACTTGGATAACGTCATACAACCTGTTGCCAAAATGGTTTGGGATTGTTTCAGCCCAAAATGCATTTTATAATGACTTTTACTTATATACAACTGGACCTTATATCTTCTCTTATGGCTCAGATATGGAACCCATTTCAGTGTATCAGATTGCCCCAGAAAAACCAAGCTTTTTACCACAACCATGATCTAAAGAACACAGGAGGTGGAGAGAAAGTTATTTCTTAAATATAAAAACGTTTAAGCAGTTGCTGAAGATATATTGGGATATGTGTCCTCAGTAGTAAGAGTGGCCAACTATCCCTCTCCATTGTATGATGCAGAAACGCACCCTGGAGGCATGCTAATGCACGAAGAAGATTCTTGTGATGAAGTATTGGCGTTATTTGCTATAAATTAGATTAGTTGGGATATTTTTTATTGACTGCTACCCTTTCTTCCCCTTTAGGGAAAATCTACATGATTATTTTGGTAGATACATGAGCCTCTGAGATTTTATTAATCAAGACCTAGCCGACTACCTTGAGCTGAGTTAATTGCCAGGTGGTATAGTTAGGGAGGGGCTTCACAAGGTATTCCCAAGCTGAAAATTACGGGTTTAGTGGAATATCAAGTTGGAAAATATCATTTGTCTGAACACGTCCAACTTATCAAAAACCTCTTGTATCTCATCATTTTGGGTGTAGAGTGGTGGCGAAAGTTTGACGTCAGGACAGAATTGAAAGAAAATACCTTATCCTTAACTATGAAGACTGGTCACTAGCTAGTTGTCCCTTTGGATGAAACAAACTAATAGGGCGATTTTCCCACTGGCTCAATATCCACACACTCAGTCTTGCTCCGTTTCTGAAGCCCTCTTTGGAGGTTACCTTGCCTTCCTGTTTGGAGAGGTTGGAATATTTGTTTGATGTGGCTTCAGACAATGTGCTGCCAGCTCAATCAGAGTTTGATTTCAAGTTCAAGCTCACCACTGATCTGGTGCGTATATCTTCTCCCATTTACCCTTTGACTGCATGGAAGAAAGAGTCCTTAGATGTGTAAGTTAAGGAGCAGCTATCCAAAGGCGCTATTTTTCAGCGAACCTCCCTTGTATGTTCCACACTTCTCTTTGCAGAGAAAGCTGATGGTACCTCACGGCCATGCTAGAGTATGGGAATCTCAACAATTTCATAGTACCAGACTTGCATCTTATCCCACTGGACTCACAGATTGCATGCTTTGTGGAGAAATCGTGAGAAATCTCCAAGCTGAATTTTTAAACGCGGTTAATATGATCCAGACCAAGAAGGGCCAGGAGTGACTGACCGAATTCTGTACCAGAAAAGGGAATTACAATTTTGGGTTATTTCCTTTGGGCTCAAAAATGCCCCTGCTATCTTTCAACGCCATATTGATGCGGCTTTGGGGACCTGCTGAAGGTATGCGCGGTAGCTTACATGGATGATATTATGGTACTTTCCCTAACAATGAGTCCCATGAATTATACCTTTGTCAGGTGGTGGAGCGTTTGAGTGCAGCTGACCTTATATTAAAAATCAGTGAATGTGAATTCTTTAAGTCCCAGGTCAACTTCCTGTGCAACGTCATGTTAAACCAAGGGTACATGATAGCTCCAGACAAGGAGAAGGTGATTTGTGAGTGGCCCACTCCAACTTTGGTTAACGAATTGAGGAGTTTTTTGGGGTCTGTACATTTCTTAAGAAATACAAACCAATTATTTTTGAAGTGGCAGTACTCTTATATAAGACGAGTGGGGCAAAAGTGCTCCAGTGGTCCCCAGCTTTGCAGGATGTCTTCTAAATGGTAAAGTGTACTCAGATGTCCACATCTGTTCTTCAACATGTCAACCCCAATAAAGAGTTCACTGTTGCTTCTGATGCCTACAACTATGCCATAGCAGCGGCCCTATTACAAGTAGGTGAAGATGGAATAGAGCATCCAGTGGGGTATTTTTCCAGTAAGATGTCTCTACAAGATTAGATTACACTATATATGATAAATAGTTTCTAGAAGTGGTTGAGGCGCTGACTTATTGGCGTCATATCTTGAATGGATTATCACAACCTTTGCATATATGCACAGACCACCGTGCCTTGCTGTACTACTGCAAATCTCGTGTCTTGACCTCATGGCAAACCCGATGGCATAAGATCCTAACCCAATTTGTGTTTTCCTATGAATTTACCAAGGGAAAAGGTAATGGATTGTGGATGCTTTAAGCTGCAATCCTGCACTAGTTCCCAATCCTAAGGAGGTAGAGGTGCATAATACCCATTTGATGATTCCGCCAGGTAATATTGTGCCTCAACTTCCTCTCCCTCAGTCCACGGGCCAGCACTTGTTCCACTGGAGAATTTGGAGAAATATGGTATGTTCAGAAAGGTAACCTTTCACAGCCTTTGTTGGCCGAATATACTATAGTCCTTTATAGGGGCTCATTATTTTAGTCAATATTACTAGGGTTTATCACGTGAAAAATGAGATGGTATGGTTTCAGGGGCGCTTATGGGTTCCCGCTGGACCACTTTACTCAAAAATTATCTGGGACCATCATGATAGAATCACCGTTGGTTATCCTGGGAAGGTAAAGACTCTAGAGTTAATTAAATGCACTTACAAGTGGAAGGGGTTAGCCATACAGGTGGGCCGGTATTGTAAAGAGTGCCTGGTCTGAAACCAAATGATACTAAATGCCAGCCACTAGCGGGGCTGTTAGTACCAGTTCAAAAGGCTAAAGGGACTAGGACATCTCTATCAGTTGATTTTATTATAAAAAAGCCTGTATCTAACGACTAAGGTTTCACCTTGGTAGTGATGGACTGTTTTATGAAGTTCGTCCACTTTATTCCCTGCAGGACCACAGTCACCGCGGCTGATATGGCTAGGCTCTTCGTCATTCATGTGTTTGCGCTTCATGGGGTTCCCCAAGAAATAATTAGCAATTGTGGACCCCTGTTTAATTCCGTCTTTTGGGAAGAGTTGTGTAAGACTCTTCATATTCACCCCTGCCGTTTTACTGCCTATCACCCCCAATCAGATGGGCAGTCAGAACGAGTGAACCAGTGACTTGAACAGTTCTTGCGGTGTTACACTGCCGCAGATCATTCAGATTGGGTTTTCATCTTTCCAGCGCTCAATTCAGTTATAACAACACCTAACATGCATCAATTAGGTGTTCCCCTTCTTCGCCAATTATTGCTTTAATCCCACCTTCAACATGGATCCCAATTGTGCGTCCAAAGTGGAAAAGGTGCTGGACTTTTCCAAAATGATCATGAAAGAACAACAGAGGTTGAGCATGAATTTAGACGCAGTCATGGAGGCTTACAAGGTGAACGCTGATGGTAAGAGAAGAGTTGGGCCAGAGTACAAGGAAGGATATCTCATGATGCTGGATGCCAAAAACATAACAGTTAAGCAACCGGGCAAAAAACTGGGACTGAAGAGGATTGGGCCTTATTGCATTGTCAGAATGGTGAGCCTCGCCTCATATCAGTTGGATCTCCCTCCTCATTTAGAATCTTAGCTGTCTTCCATGAAAGCAAGCTTACGTTGTTTGAGGGTCCCTCACCAGAGACTTAAGAGGCTTATCTTGTGGATGGGGCGCCGGAGTGAGAAGTGGAGGGAATAGTAGTCTCTTATTGGGTAAGAAGAAAACTCGAGTATCCTATATCCTGAAAGGGATTTGATGCAGCAGAGAACAGTTGGGTCTAGCGCGTGACTGCGCCCATGGCCAAGGTTTAATTGTAGCATTCCACGAGCGTTTTCCTGAGGCTTCAGGATCTAAGCTCAATAAAGCCGTTGCTACCATAGTTTTGGCCCCTTCCCACAAAAACGTTTTCTTGGCAAATGATCCTGGAGGGGTTAGACCAATTAGGAGGAGAGGGTAATGTCATGTTTACATGAATTAATTGATGGCACAAACAGCAAGGAAAGGCTGGGCGTCAGGAGACCCAAAAGGTCAAGTTGCAGGAGCTTCTTGATGTAAAGCACACCTTGGATCAACGCTGGGTTCAGGCAAGATATGCCCAGGTTGGTCCAAGTGAGGTGCATAGTGCCCAGCCCCATGTTAAAGCTTTGGCATTAAAATGGATGAGTTACCTCTTAAACGATGTTGGCTCAATTCAGTTACTTGGTGAATGTAGGTTTGGAACCCATTCAATTTAAGAAATTCCAGCTCAGGTCAGTCTGGACTTCATTCAACTACTTAAGTTTAGATAACTTTGAAGTATAGTATTCTGTTGGATGGAAGTGTGCGCTTATTGGTGCGCCTGGGCTTAGCACCACTTGCACCAGTGGATGATTTCCACGTTTTTCTTTAAATATGGTTCTTTGATACCAACCTTCCTTGTTGGTTGTCTTCCTCCCTAATAAAAAACCCCTCATTAGTTACGTTTTTATTTTTTGTTACTTGGGAGAACCTGTGCATGGACCTCTTTAAGGAAGTCTCACATAACTTTAGCCAATTTATTTGCATTAAAATCTCAACTGCACCAGGGGCACCGCTGATCTGCTCTGGTTCCCTCCAAACCAAGGCACCCAAGCCCTCTAGCCCTGATCAGAGCTTGGATATGGACATCCCTTTGGGGCCCAACTAAGTCATGTTGTTTGTTCGATCTCTATGAATCTGTACCATGGTAAACACTCTCGCCCCATGTTGTTATAACTCAAGCACCTTCTGTGGGGCTATCCTTCCCGTAGTACTGATGAAAATTTTTTCCTGGAGTTGGGGCTGTGCACCATGCACTACCACGCTGGAAACTGGAGAGTTATAGACGCTCTCAAGACATTTATATACAGTAATCACCTTTTACAAATTAGTTTTCAGGGTAGCTATAGCTTTTAATATATCTTCTCACCATGAACCATCATCTCCAAATACAGCGAAAGCTGGTCCTGTGGGTCCTAAAGGCCATGGAACCCTTTTCTTCCATCTGAACCAATAGAAATTTCAGGCCACCTGACTTCAAGGGTCCTTTCTATAACACCATGTTGGGTCAATTCATGATAATGTTGCTGCAAATATTTTGATGTGATTATAATTTAATTTGATTCTCTGAGCTCAACCAGCATTGTATCCACAAAAATGTTGATTGAAAGGATCATCAAGATGCCCAATGATCCCTCTATCAATTAAGGCAAGTTGCGTTCAAGCTTCATTTACCAAACGTTGATTATCCAGAAAAACTTCTTTTTTGTCATGAACATTAGCTAAAGTATTATAAAGTTTACTACTGCCAAAAAAATTCTAGAGACATTCCTAGTTGTCTATTTAACTTTGAATTACTCAAATAATCTAAAGATGATGTAACACAGGATTTAAAAAATGACAAAGATAAAGATTAGTATAAGTTGCAACTCAAAAGCCAGAAATTAGTTTAAATCATACAATATGCACATTGTAGAGGGTTCCATGGAATTCCTGGAGCAGGAAAATGATATCCATAAAAATAAATCCCATAAAGAAATTGCTGAATTTTAATTAATGTATGGTAAACATGAACTAAATACTGAAGATGATCAACTTTAAAAGATAATAAATTCTTAATTAGCATGGAATTCCAAGGCTTCAGGATGCAAAGGAGGTACTTCATACTAAATATAGTGACCCAGTTAATCATACTTCTGAAATGATTGTGGATATCATTTTGAATATTGTTATTCTCCATTGCATGATAGACGTTTTTATTTGCAACAACTTAGAGCCCTCCATATTGAGAACCACTTTTTTCTTAGAACACTGAAAAAAAGTCAACTGGATGAGTTTTTTATCTTTCAGGCAACATGAAATTAGTCAACCAGATGAGGAATCAAAAATAAAAAAGGCTTGAAGAGGAAACTAAACTAGTTTTAGTATTGTTCAATAAGTAAGTTATTAAAGAACCACTTAACAAATGCTAATGAAAAGATCTTTTGACAAAACAAAGTGGTATTTTTTTAAAAAAACTTTTTGTATTTATGAATCTGGAATTGTATTCAACAGGGTGGACTTCTGGGATCTCTTCATATATAATCTTTTATCAACTGCTGTTTAGATGCTATTTAAATTTCCTAAATGATATTGGAGGATGTTCATTTAAAACATAAACTGTAACTCTGGTTGTTGCTAAAAATTTGACAATTGGGGGTGGAAGGCGAGTCAGTAGGGCGTATAGCTACCAACATGAAGGTTGTGTGCTCAATTCCAGCCCTTTGCACATTGATCAGGGTACCAGCCAAAGGAATCTATTGGCGGTTAGTAGGTTTAACAACATGAAAAACTTACCCTTGATGTAACCAGAAAAATATGAGTCCCAATATGGAGGTGGAATTTTTTGATGGAGTTGACCCTGCTCAGGTTTCATGTTGATTCTTTCTTTCCTCCTTCCTTTCTTTCTTTAATTCTTTTGGTAATGTCTTGTGACGGTTGAGGTCTATCCTCAGCATCACATTGCCCTGATCTTTGGTAAGACAGGGCAGGCTGTGTCTGTATGTATGGAGGAGGAGGGGGCGTTGGTTCTGGCAAGGACGCCTAAGGGGCCGGAGCTTGGAGTAGGCCAAGGAGCGATGGGCGTCCAAGTCAGAACAAAATGGAAAACGAGTAAAATGGGTAGTTTCGAGATTCAATTTGGATTCAAATCAAGAATGGAATGAAACGGGTGCTTGGGAGTTTCACGGTTTGATTGGGATTTGAAATGGAACTGGCGCGGAACCGTTGAGGATTGGAACTGGCACAGAACCATTGAGTAAAGATTCCGCGATCCTGCTGTAAAGTTTACACCAAACATCATTCAAGCTGGCACCATAAGCTTATATTATATTTTATTTTAGCTTTTAACATGTGTATATAGGGAAGGAACTGGGAGCTGGAGGCTCCTCAGTTCTGTTTTCTATCAACTTGGCTAAATATTAAATAAAAGAACCTAAAATTCATATATTTATAATTTGGGTTTATTTTAAAGATATTGCCTAACTGCAGCCATGTTTGGCTTAAATCAACAAGAATTGGACTTTGAGAGTGAGCTTGGGAGGGCTATTGCCTCCCTCTATACCTTGTCTTGGAGTCAAGGCATGTTGCTGGGGTTAAGTATACTTGCAACTGTCTTCCAGGGGGTGCTTGTCCAATCTTGTAGCGCGCGCACCAGGAGAGTAGTATCAGGAGTCCTGTCAGCCCTATGGTCTTTAACATGGATCCTGTTGCCCAACTCATTCGTGGCTCATTGGAAGGAGCCAGTGCGTTACATTAAACAGAACTCATTTACTTTCCTGTCGTTGTGGTGGCAAGCAAAAGAGGTGCCAGAAGAAGTTGTGTTTCCAATGTGGTATAACCATACTGCAACACTCTTGATGGTGATATTCTCCACCGCCTTTTTGCTTCATGAATTATACCAGGTTTTAGAGTGTGTGTCCCAGGATGGTGGGAAAGTGGTAGGGCCTGGGAAGGACAAAGGAAGAATTCCCACGGTTTTAAAATCAGAAGACTTGGAACTGATCCACCAGACGTTTAGCCAGGGTTCAGTTTCAGGGACGTTTGACAAAGGCAGCGGGTGGAGAGGATTCGTTTGCCTTGCAGTTAAGTCAGGTTCTGTTGGCACTTCCAGTAAAGCAGTCAAACTGGGTGCGAGAACTTTTAGAAGAGCAGTCAGGGTTACCCATATCAGGTGGAGGAATGTCTGGATTGGATTGACCGTGCAGCATGTCCAGATGAGGCGCAGGATTCGGCCTGGGCGGCGTTACTGCAGTGTGGTCAAGGGAAGAAGTCAGTGGAGGAGTATGGCCAGATGTTCCGCGCATTGGCAAGAGCAGCAAAGGCACCTGAGTCTCAGCTTCCGCGCATGTTTCGCCAAAACTTGCAAGCTGATTTATTATTGGCAATGGCGGCGGTGAAACCTGCAGCGACGTTGGAGGAAGAGGTGGGTTTAGCCTTGCAGGTAGAGCGACAGTTGAGTTTGGTACGGGCCCATCAGGAATTTGTGCGACCCCCAGGGGGATTCCGAGGACAGAGTGGTGGAAGAAGGGCAGGTTCAGAGCCCATACATGGTTCTAAGGGGTTTAGCTATGTGGAGGAAGGAAAGAAGAGTCAAGGAAATCCTGAGGGTATGGTTGAGGTGCGGGAGACAGGGATTCCCATCGAGATTACCGCTCAGGATCCTGAGGCTCAGAATAAGAAGGCTCCTTATAATTTTCGCAAGAAGCCAGTGAATCCGGTGCCTCAAAATAAACCGCTTACTTCATCTTATCCTTATCTGATTTTGCCCGTCAATGTGCTTGTGGGGGATGAAGGAAGGGATTGCGGTGAAGTTCTAGCTTTGATTGACACCGGAGCTGGGGAAAATTATGTTGAGGAGAAGTGGGCAAGAAGCCATGGATTGTCATTACAGAAGGATGGATGGGTGACGTTGGCAGACGCCTCCAAAAAAACGGCGGTATGGCGAGTGCAGGCCAAGGTCCTGTTGAGGCAAGGCCCAGAGGTATTCAGGGAGGAGTTTCACGCCGTAGCTCACCTGCCACATTCGGTGGTGCTGGGGATGAGATGGTGGCACCATTTCTGCCCACAGTTTGATATGAAGAGAGAGAGGGTTCTGTTGTCGCCTAGAGGTCAGGGGACGTGTGAATGGACGTTTCAGTCCCAAGGTTCGTTGGTGAAGCACATGGGTGGAATCACCTCAAGTGTGCCAGTGGAAGGATTGCCGAGGGAGTATCAGGATTTTGCGGAGGTGTTTGAGCCTAAAGGTGATGCGCCTTTTTCGCCTACAGGGGATTTTGCATTTGGATTCCGGTTCAAGGAAGGCTCTGAGTTACCAAAGGGCTGTCCAGTCTATCCGTTGAATCCACGGGCCCGAGAGGCATTGGAGGATTATGTCCATAAGATGCTGGATATGGGTTTGATTGTGCCTTCCAAGTCGCCGGTGGTTTCGCCAGTCCTGTTGGTTCCCAAGTCAGGGGGAGTTACGTCCTTGTGTTGATTTCCGACGCCTTAATGAGGTGACGGAACCTGACCCCTATCCAATGCCACTCATGGAGAACATTCTGCCCATGATCTCCGGGTGTGGGGTGTTCACCAAATTGGATTTGGTGGACGCTTTCAATCAAATTCCTGTTCGCCCTGAGCACCAGCGGTATATGGCATTCAAATGTCATCTGGGAAACTTCGAGTACAGGGTTATGCCATTTGGGCTACGCAATGCCCCTGCAGTTTTCCAGCGCATGATTGATCATGTATTGGGGGACTTAGTGGGTAGGTGTTGTGTTGCTTATATGGATGACATCCTGGTGTTTTCCAGATCGGCACAGGACCATGTGAGGGATGTGAGAAGTGTGTTGGAGGTGGTTAGGAACGCGGGCTTGAAGTTGAAGCCGTCCAAGTGCGAGTTCAATAAGGAATCGGTGTCCTTCCTAGGGAACGTGGTCCTCCAAGAAGGGATAGCGATCTGTCCTGATAAGTTGCGGGCGGTGCGGGAATGGAAGGCTCCTGGGAATAGGACTGAAGTGCGAAGCTTTTTGGGGGTGGTGAATTTCGTGCGGAGGTTTTCTAGGGATCTGGCCCAATGGGCTGTGCCATTGACAAGACTGATGGGAAACGTGCCGTTCGTTTGGGGGGAGGCTGAGGAGAGGGCATTTCAGCAAGTGAAGACGAGTCTGCTGACAGCCCCAGTTCTGGCACACCCTGACCCAAACAAACCATTCGTGGTAGAGACTGACGCGTCAAATTTTGCACTTGGAGCCGTGTTGTTGCAGGAGGGTAAAGATGGGGTTGAACATCCTGTCTGTTACTTCAGTCGGAAGATGGCACCAGCTGAAACCAACTATCCAGTTTATGATAAGGAACTTTTGGCAATAGTTGCAGCTTTAGGGGAGTGGCAACACCACCTATTGTATGCCAGGCACCCAGTTGTCATCCGAACGGACCATCGAGCCTTAGAATACTATAAGTCCCCACGCCTGATGAACCAGAGGCAGGCCCGGTGGCACTTAGAGTTGGTTCAATATGACCTGCGGATTGAATACAAGCCGGGAAAACAAAATATCTTGCCAGATTTATTGAGCCATGATTCTGGACTGGTGTTTTCTGATGAGGAGTTGAGGAAGTTCAATACAGCCACGATGTTGCCACAGAACCTGTTTGCAACGATCCAGGGCTGGAGAGAAGGAATGGCAGGAAGAATCCGGACTGCACAGCAAAGATGTGAGCTGGGCCAACGGATAAGAGAAGAGACAGGAGAAGGTGAGGCAAGCAGGGGGCATGCGGGATTCTCAGTTTGGGGTGGTATCATATGCCATGAGGGAAGGATTTGGGTCCCTGTGAAGAGTCTGCAACAAGAGGTAATGGCAGCTAATCACGACCATCCTCTGGCAGGTCATCCCAGTCAAGAGAAGACGTTAGATCTTGTTCGCCATCACTATTCATGGAGAGGTGTGGGTGCGGCGGTGCGGAAGTATGTTTCGCGTTGTGTGGTTTGCGCCAGGGCAAAGGCCCAACGGGTGGCACCAGGGGGAAATTGAAGCCGCTTCAAATTCCTTCTAGGCCATGGTCCTCAGTGAGTGTGGACTTCATCACAGGACTGCCCAAGTCACAGGGGATGGATGCCTTGATGGTGGTGGTGGATCGCCTGACTAAATATGCAGAGTTTTTCCCTTGTCAGTCAACCATTTCTGCAAAGGTGGCAGGACAGATTTTTGTAAATGAGGTTTTCTCCAGACATGGGGTGCCTGAAGAGATTGTGTCGGATCGTGGTCCACAATTTACATCTAAATTTTGGCTCCACATGTTGGGAAATCTAAAGATCAAGGCTTGCCATTCATCAGCATACCATCCTCAGTCAGACGGCCAAACTGAGAGAGTAAATCAGATATTGGAGCAATATTTGAGGTGCTATGTCTCAGGGCGGCAGGATGACTGGGTATATTGGGTGAAGCTGGCTCAATTTGCTTATAACAATCATAAGCATTCATCCACGGGTATGACCCCATTTTTCACAAATCACGGCCAACACCCAGAGGGTATGGGGCCCAGGGAGCAAGGTCAGAATCCAGCGGCAGATGAGCTGTCATGAGATACCTGGGACACCCTGGAGCTCCTGAAGAAGAATTTGGTGGTGGCGGTCGCAGCTCAGAAGAGGAAGGCGGACTGGCATAGATCTGAAGGTAGAGCTTTCAAGAGAGGTGATTGGGTCTTGGTGAATGCTCGGAACTATGCCTTGCCTGTAAGGAGCCAGAAATTGGGGCCAGTGGCGTTGGGCCCATATCAGGTAGTGAGGGCGGTGAACGAGGTGGCATTTGAGCTGAAGCTCCCAGAAGGGTCAAGAGCCCATCCGGTGTTGCATGTATCGCAGCTCAAGCCATTCTTTGGCCAGCCACCTGAAAGGGTTTCTCCTTTATTTCCAGCTGGAGGAGGAGCCAAAGAGTATGAAGTTGAGGAGATTCTTGACACCAAAGTGGTGCGAGGACGTCGTTCATTCTTGGTACGTTGGGTGGGTCATCCTATTGAGGAGTCCACATGGCAGTCAGCTAGGGATTGTGCCCGATGTCCTGAGAAAATCCAAGAGTTCTTCCTGTCTAGGGGGGTGATGTGACAGTTGAGGTCTATCCTCAGCATCACATTGCCCTGATCTTTGGTAAGACAGGGCAGGCTGTGTCTGTATGTATGGAGGAGGAGGGGGCGTTGGTTCTGGCAAGGACGCCTAAGGGGCCAGGAGCTTGGAGTAGGCCAAGGAGCAAGATGGGCGTCCAAGTCAGAACAAAACGGAAAACGAGTAAAATGGGTAGTTTTGAGATTCGATTTGGATTCAAATTGAGAATGGAATGAAATGGGTGCTTGGGAGTTTCGCGGTTCAATTGGGATTCAAAATGGAACTGGCGCGGAACCGTTGAGGATTGGAACTGGCACAGAACCATTGAGTAAAGATTCCGCGATCCTGCTGTAAAGTTTACACCAAACATCATTCAAGCTGGCACCATAAGCTTATATTATATTTTATTTTAGCTTTTAACATGTGTATATAGGGAAGGAACTGGGAGCTGGAGGCTCCTCAGTTCTGTTTTCTATCAACTTGGCTAAATATTAAATAAAAGAACCTAAAATTCATATATTTATAATTTGGGTTTATTTTAAAGATATTGCCTAACTGCAGCCATGTTTGGCTTAAATCAACAAGAATTGGACTTTGAGAGTGAGCTTGGGAGGGCTATTGCCTCCCTCTATACCTTGTCTTGGAGTCAAGGCATGTTGCTGGGGTTAAGTATACTTGCAACTGTCTTCCAGGGGGTGCTTGTCCAATCTTGTAGCGCGCGCACCAGGAGAGTAATATCAGGAGTCCTGTCAGCCCTATGGTCTTTAACATGGATCCTGTTGCCCAACTCATTCGTGGCTCATTGGAAGGAGCCAGTGCGTTATTTCCTAACAGCTTATTAAAACTCTTAATAGGAACTTAACTTTGATAAAATAACCAGATAAAAGAGTTTATAAAGAAGAGAATAGTTTTTTAAGAAATGATATCTTTATTCAAGGTTTGCACATGCTTTTTCTCTTGGCCAGGCGCTAATAATTATAACTATAGGGCATATCCTGGAAATACAATAAGCACATAATTTCCCTCAGATCTTATTTCTACTTCATATCAGCCAAGAAATTGACACAAAAATGAACTTTTTTAGATCTGTTTTGTCAGAAAACTCAAACTTGTGGAGTTTCAGATACAAATTTGTAACATGAATGTGCAAAATTGTACTAAAATTAGCCAATTAGAGTTTCATCATACAGCTGACAAAACATCTTTTAGGGAAAATTGGCATTAATCTATAATTATTAATGTTCATTAATTGGGACGTTGGCAGGCCTCAAAAAAGCATAGGTACCTTCTTTTTGGTGTCCATGTTTAAGTGCTATTGTTTAGATTATAAAATTGATATACAGTTTTGAAATAGCTGGAAAACTGATTGTGTAAACAAGATGCGACCTTATAGATGCCTTTAGCTCAGTGATTTTAAGAGAGTAATTGGGTACAGTTCAAAGCGAATTTATGCGTATTGAATTAACAAATTATTCTAGTTTGGTTGGAAGTTTTACCAAATCCATCAATAGGGTATTCAGCAAGAATTGTTGGTGTTTTCTAGAATGACATTTTTGAATCTATCACCAAACTTACAGAGCCCACTAAAGCCTAACAACGAAAATGATTATTTAGTATTTCTCAAAATAGTCTAAATTATTTTAAAATGGATTATAAAATGCAGCTAGCAGCCCATGGATTATTTGATCATTTTTTAGATTTACTATAAGGGAAGAAGCTCACCCAATGACGTTTTACAGTTGCACTCAGTGGGAACAGATGCCCTACATTAATAACTAGATACTATGTGTCATTACAAAAGAGATAATTTCCAATCATCCAAAAAATGTTCAGGGCACCCAAATACTTAAGCATAAGCATTTTTCAGAAGTAAAAAGTATAAAAAATTGTCCTTGATTTTAAATTGCTTGATTTTAGCTAAATATCAGTGGCAAACAAAAAGTATTGCGTATGAATAGTGATAATCACTTTATTCAACGGTGTAATACTGATAGAAGAAGAGGCATTACTTTTTACAAAAGTTTGTCATGTATTTCCAAGACAAATTTTCTTCTAATAAGTTCTCATCAACTTTGGCGGCACTCTACAATCCTTTTAAAGTAGAGTATCTCCTTTTTAGCACTAGTAGTTCTCAACCCAAAAGAGGCATCCTCCATGCATCTTTACTTGCAAATAGACCTAATACAGGGATAATTAGAATAAAAAAATCCTAATATGGCACCTCAGCTAACAGCCTAGGAAGCCATATCAGAAGATGAGGAAGCTTTGGGGAAACATTTTTACAGCGCCCACTTTAGCTGGTGGACCATGGCAAACAGCATTGGGGTGGGAGAATCAGTGACATGGGGCATAAGGAGGTATAATTGTGGGTTTTCTTTAGTAATGAGGCTGGCAGTGTCCATAGCCTCAATGTATTGAGCAAGTTGATGCTCAACAAAAGTGATGAGAGCAGGCACACAAATAAATGACTTGATGTGCTGGTGGGTTTCTGGATATTTGGGGTCAAAAAGAGAGGTTTTTTCTGCATTAATGCAAGCACAGCTTGCACCAAAAGCAAGCTACTCAATTTCATATTTTGCATCCTCCTTGAAATCATGGGGGAAATTTTGGATGGGAATACCCTCAACAAGGGGTTCTATCACCCAATAGAGTTGTTGTTGAGAAGAGGGTGCTGGCAGGAGCTGCAGCGGCTTTAACTGCCATTTTATTTTTTTATAGATGGGATAACTGTTTTTGGGATGATATTGTTGGGGCGCAATTTTGGAGGAATGACAAAAAACTCCTCCAATGCAAAATCCGTTAACGTTATATGACCAGTCATTTTTGTTAATCCAAATGAGACACTTAAAAGGATTTGACTTGGATAATGCTGGCCCAGCCACCAGAATTGGCAAGTTGGCTGCATCTGATTGGCCACAAACTGTTGACCATGACAGCTCAGCTGAAACTGTTTTTAGCCATCAGCTCAGGTTGCCATAAATTGACCAAATTTTATAATTTTTAAAATTTTAATTGGCAGCGTCTTGGAAAGCCATGCCAGAATTCGCTGAGGTTTGGGGCAGGAGAATTGAGCCCCACTCAAAAAATTTGGGCGCAGCAGCAGCTGAGCTGAAGCTGGGGGAGCGGCAGAAGCGGTGGAGGCAGATTGAAGTAGAGTATCTCATCTTTCCAAATTAGGTTTGTTCCTCCACAGCTGGGGAATTCAAAGTTTTTAATTAGGTTTAAATCTAACTTCAGATGCGGTGGTTCTCTTAGTTGTGTTTAAACCTTGCCATCAGAGGAAAAAATCTAGAGATTAGGATGAAATACCAACAACACCCCTTTTTAGTTCTTGGATTAGGGGAAAAAAGCACAGATATTGGCTATGTACCTGATTTACCACAATGTTTTAAGTAAACTCAAATAGATGTTCATTTTCCCACTCTTTAATTGCCTTATAAAGTCCTAACCAATTTTTAGCTAGTTTGTCATCTCGTTTATATGGTCAGTGATGGTAAAAGAGGAACAAAAGACTTAACTGAAAGTATGTAGAGGGAAGTATTTTTTGTTATACTGATTAACTTCACTGGAGGTGGTAACAGAAAACTTATCTATGGGACAGAGCTCAAAGATGAATAATTTTATCTGCAATAGGTTTCATAAAAACTTCAGGTGTTTTGTCAAAGGCATGGCGTAACATATGTTGTATTTTGGAGGGAAATGATGATTTTCCATACAAAGCTTAGAAAGGGACATTTTTATGATTTAATGGTGGCTTATTTGATAAACTACAATTACACTGGATAAGTATTGTGGCCAATGTAGAGATTGGTTAAGGACATCTTATAAAGGGTTGAGATTAGAGTAGTATTAACTCTCTCTACCATCACATTGGTTGCATGATAATAGGGGATGTTAAACACTTGAATGGATCCCATTACTTCTGTTAAATCTTGAACCATTGATGACTAGATGTTCTGTCCATTTTGTGAAAGAATAATGTTATGACACCCATTTTTGGCTGATATCTAATTTTATAAAGGTGCGGCGTAGCTTTAACCTAAGCTAGATAAAGGGATGTTGCAATTATAACTGCAAATAAAAAAGATATGCACATTTATATTTTTACTACAATAGTTACAACTATGTGAAATAGTGTACCTCATAATAGATGTAGGAAACGATGTGGGTTGACCTTATAAAAAATATACCACGCCAAGCTTTTTTAGCCTGTGCTGGTTTCAAACCTGTTTCAATTAAAAACCCAACCCAGAGTGGAGCAGGAACAACCCAGCTATGCTATCCACTCCTCCTCATAATAAATGTAAAGTACAATAAAAAGATAATCCTATTTTAAAAATTAAACTCCTAAATCCGCCATAGTCTTGGTAGGTACTTCCAGTTTGGAGATCTGATGTAAATTAAAAATCAAGGTTGATGGTTTTTATTGGAACGTGCATAGCTGCATATACCCTTCAATGCAAGACCAACTCAATTTATACCCTTCCTCTAGTAAGTCATCTTACTTTATAGCTTTTAAGTTTATTTGCATCTTCCATTAATGGTCTGCTAATAGGCAAAGAGACAAAAGTATTTGTGTCCTCACATTATCTGTCCAACATCCAGTATGTCTTGATTTACATTTGTCCACCATTAGAGACATCAATAGCGTATTGTTTGACTGGAGATGCTTAAGACAAATTTTTCATGATTATGGTAATCCCCAATTGGTGAAATGGAAATGATTTGAGGAACTGGGCATTCATTTGATGAAAGATAAGGTTTAATTTCACCAAAAATCAGGGTGTTAAATTGATTATTTAATAAATAAAAGCTTCAAAATGAGTCAGAAAACCAAGTGACTTATCTGATGGTAGATTAATTTGAATCAATCCGTTGACGATTTATAGATAGCAAGACAAAGGTAAAGATGAGATCTATAGGGTATTGGGGTAATAGGGCTGGTGGCATTATCCAATGGTTGCTCAAAGCTAAAACTCGCCATTTTCCACCACTTGACCAAACATAGGAAGTTTATAAATTGCTAGTGGCTGACAGAAGGATCATTGATTGGAGGGGCTTGCGTCTCAGCATCCAGCTGGAAACGCTTTAGGTTACATGACATGTACTTGGTCAATAATATTTCCTTTGATGGAGTCTTTGAGCATACACATGTCAGTAAAATCTTTTCTATATGATCTTAAATGGTCCCTTCCAGATGTGTTCAATCAAGAACATCCTACCAAACGCATAATCACCATAGTAGAATACTTGCTCCCCTATGCTAGGACGGCAAAGGATAGTGATTCTGATTGTTGCGCTCCCAACATCTCATTTATTGGGATATCACATTAGAGTAAGCCTCAGTTTGAAGCTGGATCAGCGTTTGAGCGAAGTTCTCCTAGTATTGACTGGGAGTCATTCCTTCTCCATAAATGAAAGAGACAGAATTGGCAGAAGTAGGATTTCTGCCCATACAGGAGATGAATTGGTTACCTTCCCATGGACGAGTGGAATGTGATATTATATGCAAAGATGGCGGAAGACAGTAGGAGGTTCCAACTAGTCAGTTTTCCTGATGCCAATATTCATAAGCAGCCATACAAAGCTTTGTTTGCTGTTTCATCATATCATTGGTTTCAAGGCGATATGGCTATAAAGGACTCTGAAGACCCTCATTAGATTTATAATCTTGGAAATCATCTAGGAAGTTAAATTAGTACCATTGTTCATTAGAAAGAATTGGGGGCTTCCATTTAAATGATGTTCACCAAAAACAAAATTGGAAGTCATCTTGGCCCTCAGATCTCTGACTGGTTTGGCTTCACTCACTTTGTAAGGTGATTGATGGCCACATCAATATAATATAATCCTCCGTTTGTGGTTAGCATCCCCACAACATCAAATTGACACTTAGTAAAAAGTGAAGCTTGGATTTACAAATTGATACAAAATGCTCTTGATACGGTGCTTCTTCTTGGCACACCCTGCAGAAGCTGAAGACTTAATGGACGTCAAAGTGCATCAATGCCCTGTAATTTTGGTGTTTCAATTGGTTTTATTTCTTCTTAAATCCTCTATGGACCATAGCCTTGTGGGATCCAATGATCAGATCAGTACTTTTGGTTGGTTGTATATGATGTAATTATGGCCTTCCTTTTAGTTTAAAGAGTTTTCATCCATGATGGTGTTTTTAATCAGTTGGTACAAAGAACATCATATTTTTTATGATTTATTATCATATTATTTTCTCAAAATTTTGTCATAAAGGTCATAAACTATATTAGCAGTCAACGTGACAGTAGGTAGCCTAGAAAGTACATATACAATCGAATGTTTCAAGCCAGGCTTATTTAAATATTGAATTCATTCTCCTGCAAGTTCAGCGCCCAAAAAATTAGGTAAACTATGGCTCCTTGAGGTTCTGTAGCCATCTAAGGACGAGTGGTCAGTTACCACCTTGAAATGCACGCCATAATTACAGGCTCTAAATTTCTTGAACGCGTTAATCACTTCTAAACAATCCCTTTTTATTAATTGTGCATTTACACTCATGTACGTCTAACGTCTGGCTGCAGTAAGTTACGGAATGCTCAACTCCTCTGTTATCAAGTTGGGAAACAAAGTTCCTATAAAGGGTATAGAGGCGTCCATCTGAATCAAAAATGGGGTTATCAAAATACTCTGGTACATGAGTAATGGCTCTGAAATGAGTCAGGTGAATATTCCTTTTGAACAAGATGACAATTTGGTGTCCATTCAGATGGGGAGCCATTATTCAATAGGCTGAATGACAGCACCCTATTTCACGTGAAAATATTCTATGTACCGCAGATAGTATCCAACCATTTCTAGGAAAACCTGGATGTCCCTTTACTGGCTGGAGTCATCATTTTCTCAATGGCATTTTTTTGGTTAGTTTGCCATAGTCCCTCCTTGTTGAGAATTAAGTCCTGATAATCAAGTTGAGCTCTGAAGAAGCTATATTTCTTGGTAGAACCTTTAGATTGATAGCAGAGAGCCAGAGGAAAACTTCTTCCAGGTGCTGCAAGTATTTGTTGAACGTCCTAAAGAAAACAATTATGTTATCCATTAAAACAAACAAAAAAGAAATCTCAAATTTCCCACTATGCTGTCCATTACCCAATGGAACATGATGGGAGCATTAAATAACCCCTGTGGAATTCACGTTGGTTGTAACAGCCCTTGGGTTGTTATAATAACGCATTTTTCTTGTTCTTCTGGAGGCATCTAAATTTTCCAATTTAAAAATAAAATCAACTGAGAGTTTTAAATTTGCTCCAAAGAGTCAATTGAGTGCATCAATTCTCAGAAGAGTAAGAGTTTCTTTTTGTTATATTGTTGAGTTGCAAGTAGTTAATTTATTACTTGGAAAAATCTATCCTACTTTTTTAATAACTAAGACCAGTGACGCACACAGGCATTTTGATGGTTTCAGCATTCCATTCTGAGCCAGATATTTAATATCTTCATTGGCGAACTCATCTACTGCCTTGGCAGGAAGATGAAACAGTAGTTATTGGCGGATGGCTCCCAATGTCAATATGATGCATTACGTCCTCAGAACATCCCAAATCAAAGCCATCTAACGCAAAAAGCTGTTTTAATTTTTATATATAGACATTGCCCAATCTTTCTAGTCTTCTTTAAGATTGACCAGAGAAACATAAGGGTGTTTGATTGAATGGCCTCACAACTTTCTTCTTCCAACTAAAACTCCTATAGTGTTTTTAGCTCATGTATAGCTTGAACGTCTTCCATCACTAAGATGTGGAGGAAGCAATGGTTTGGTGCTATTTCACCTGGATTATATATTGGTGATGTTATTTAATATACTTTAATATTTGTGATATGGGAGAATGAGCCTTGGTGCTACAGTCATAATTTGGTGTAGGGAGCTGAAGGGCATGAACACTTTGACATTTAGATTGGATGATATTTTAAGATTGATACCTATGTTCAAAATTTCTTAATGGCTAGGCAGAATGGTCAAATGGCAGCCAGCCTTTTAGCTGAATACCCTCTGATTCAAAAAATTGTTGAAGTAAGTATTGAGAGTGGCGCACATTTTTGATAGGTGAAGGATATGATTCTATCTTTTAAAGACTAGGTTTATGAACACTGAGATCATCTTTCAATATTTAGGTCTCCGCTCCTGTAGTATATATGAAGTTACTGACTGAGGATTGTCAGAATATACTTCTCAAAATCGGTTTTGATGCCATATGTCCTCATAAAGACGGTTATTTTGAAGATGTTATAATTGGTGTTAAATAGGATGATTGTGGTAGCTGACTACATGAGTGAACATAAACTTAGTGGCAGCATGCTGTAGACCCTAGAAAGGCAGTCAAGTTGAGTCCCACTGTTTCATTTTCCTTGCGATGGTTGATATCCAGCAGTAATCCCAGTTTCCTGATTAATTTAGTCTGTATAAAATCAATAATTGCTCTATTATCTCTATCGCCCTGACCAAGACCTTGCCCACGATATTATTAATGTATGTACTTTCAAGAATAGTAAGAATCACCATCTAGTACTAAAAAAAGAATAGTAAGAATCAATGGTATTTATTAAATGTAATCTAGATTGTCAACCTGACCCATATAGGACTGTAACTCACTGCAAATTAGGGGGATAGTTTTTAATTCACCAAGGGGGATAGTAATGGTAACCTCTTCTAAATTTGGCATATTTCCAGAGGCAACCAGAAAAATGTACTACTTAAGCCGCTGTATGTAAGGCTTTGATACTATCTTGGCTACCTGGACTATAGTGTCCCCTTGGCGCAAGCAAGTGGTGAGCACTAGTACATCATCAGAGATGACAGATTGAGGGGGATAGGGCTTTAAGGCATCATGACTGAAATTAAGGATAAGTTGGGAATCATTGGAAATAGAGTATACCATTTTTACTTCAGCCACATTTTTACCTGTCTTTAGTATCTTTCACTCTCAAGTGCTATACCTTGGATCTGGGCCCTTGGTGTTGCACTGATTAGCATAAAGCCCCTTTTAATCCGCATTAGCGGCAAATGTTATGGCAGATGTCAGGTCTTCTGGGTCTTCTGGTAGTTGGGAAGTTCTCTTTGGTTTCCTTAAGGAGGGACTTTCTCTGGTTCTTATATTTATCACAATAGCCCTTATTGGGTATGTTGAAGGTTGTAGCATAGTGACAAAGATAGTTAAACATCTGGTTATGATATCTAATGTTTACACAGGTAGCATGACCCAGTTCATCTCTTTGTAAGGTTCACAAGCATCCCATAATGCAATATGCAAATCATAGTTGTTCAAGGCTTTTTCGCTGAACATCACACAAGCTTTTAAATAAAAGCAATTGGTGAACTCTAGGATTTTCTCGTTTCTCTTAGATAAAAGCATTGAAAAAGGCGGTCTTCCTGATTGTCATTAACTCTTCTCCGCTAAACTCTTTATGATATTGTTTTTTGCATTCTGGTAATAGGGGTCAGTCTCACTAAGCTTGGACATCATCAGAACCTAACTCTCCAGATCCAACAAGTTCATTAGGGCTACCAGTTTAACCTTGTCACTCACACTGGTCATGCTACTCCCAAACAACAAGAATTGGTGCATGTTCCCCTTATTGTTGAACTTTGACAAGTTGATGTTAAACCCTTGATACTTCTATCATCCTCAGATGCTCAGCTGAAGCTTTGTTGAATGGGTCATAAGCTACCAAAGCAGGGATTGAGCTGAAGTTTAAGTGGGTCAAGGTAGATGAACTGGCGTTGGATGTAGATCAAACTGGTGTTTTGTCATAGTTGTTCTCAACAATCAGAGTGGTGCAAGGGGAAGCTTCTAGAATAGTGGTTAGAGCTGATCTATTGGACTAGTATAAAAATTAGAATTACCAGAATATTTTAATCTAAGAGTGCCCCATTACTTTAAGATACTGAGTCTGTTGTGCTAGATTCAATCACATTGTTGAAGATAACTTTTAATTTTTAGCAAGAGGCTCAGCTAAAATTTACAGAGTTTGCCCTGACCTATCGCGAAACTGTCTATTTTACAGAAAGGTATTAGTACTTGTGCTGCAAGGATTGCTTGACCTCTAATAATATTAGTTTGTAGTGGCAAATGAGCTTTAAGAGCAAATCTTTCTTAGGTGAGTTATGTGATTCTCAGGTACTACATGGACACATCATTCACTGATCTGAAATCTCCATACAGATGGATAGAAGATAGTTTTGCGTTGTTCATAGGCTCACTGAGGCTTGGTAGTATATTCTGACTGGAATCCGTGATCATTTGAGGTCTTAAAATGATTGTGGTGATTGATAACCACTCCTAAGAGGTGGACAAGCTGTCAGACCAGCTCTTCTACTAACTGCTGAATGGTGCGACTAGTCTGAGAGGGGCCTCTCAATTGGCAACTTACACAGCAACATGCTTCATCACCTTTGCCTTCAAGTATTCCTTGACCTAGACGCAGTAATGGTTCACATTAGCTACCCATTAATATGACGCCTCACTCTTGCATAACACCTCACTAATGATGCGTACCACATTGGCATTTAATTGGCTGGAAATTTTGTCTTTTTGAGATGGTCTTCGCTATTTTGACGTTGGTGTGAAATGACCATTTGAACCACTCAAAAAGTGCAGTTTAATCAATCCGCCAGTAACTGGCATCCTGCCATTAAGCTTCTGCGAACTTGACCAGTTTATTGATCTCAATGTGTTTCTTGGTAAGGATCTGCATTTTTTGGAAGATCAAAGGATGTATATTCTGGGCAATAGTTTCAATTACTTGTATCTGAAGACCTTCTTGATCATGGCGAACATTGACTTTGCTCAAATAAATGATATGTTGCATATAGATAGTTCTTGGTTTCTGTAGTTTCTAAAAATCCCCAAGTTTGCTTCAAAGATAGTTTTAGAATGGAGACAGTATCTGTGGAGGAGCCATTCATAACCTCCTAGATGTGTTTGGAAGGTACTCTAGCCAACTGATTTTCTAAATGATAGCCAGCAGCCTTACAACACGAGCTCCATAGTGGAAGTATCAGCTTCTTTTTTTTTAGTACTAGATGGTCCTTCTGGAAGTATCAGCTTCTTAATTATAAAAAATGCTGAGGTGGAGGTAATCACAGGGGCTCCCCTGTGTCTATTGTTGAAGGAAATAGTTGTCCCCAAAGCCAATAGCAAAGTGGCTGAGATATTAACTCATAATAGTTGATTTCTTGGTTTTTCTGTAGTGTTATCAAAAGTGCCCCTGTAGTGAGCACCAGAATATTGCAATGTGTGACATTCAAGGCTATACCTGACCACCACATAACCTTTTTTTTTAGTACTAGATGGTCCACCACCACATAACCTTAGTTTCCCCTAAAGGATTATTAAGGCCAAACATTTGGGTTACTAGGGCCATAATCCTTAAGTTTGATAAAAAATTTCAAAGTAGATATAAAAACAAGGCAAAAAAGACAATAAACCAAATTTGGTAATATTCAACCGTTTAAGAGAAAATTGAATGTTGAAATTATTAATTTAGATAAAGTTTTAATCAAAAAAGTGTTTGAAAGCACAGATTCCATCAGATGGTCTAGAGTGGGTCTAGATAGAATTAGGTGGATCAAAAATTTCATAATAGACCCCCAAGGGCCAAGCATTCTGAAGACTCTGTGGGGTATTCCACAATAACAAATCTCCAGTCTTTTACTTAACTATAAAATTATCAAGCTAAGGTGCTTAAAGTAGCTCCATTATAAAAATTCTTTTTAATATTAAAATTAAAAATTAGATTTTTAAAACGAAATCATCTTTACTGTGGAAATCGGAAATCTGGAGCCATGGACGTCAGGAAGGACGACTCAGAGCCAGAACAGTGTATTGCTTATGTGATGCCACTATTTTGGAAAGAAACTTATTGTTTTTATTCAGCTTAGGGCTCTCTTTTATAGTGATGTTCCTCCTAAGAAGCCAGTAAAGCCAATGGATAAGCAAATTTGTTAATGGTGCTCTATCCTGTTTGGGAAAACCTATTGTAGCCCTGTTAGCAAAAAACCAGAGCAACTTTTGGAAGGTGATGTCCATACAAGTAAGTGCAATTTTTAGTTTTGGGTCACTTTCTTGGGCAACTATATGTTAGACAATGGTCAATTGATCACTACATACAAGGAGAAGGCATTTTGTAATTGCCCATAGCTATCTCAGTTGATAGATTAAGAAGCTTCTTGGGGACAGTCACCTTTATTATATAAATTCACTTTTAACATTTCAGGGGTTATCACTCCCTTGTATAATGCCGGTAGTGCAAATACTTACAGTGGTCATATGCTCTGAAGAATTCCTTCAGACCGTGAAGTGAACCTTGCTTTCCACGTCTGTACCTCACCAAATGGACCCAGATGAGGAGTTTATAGTAGAATAATGCTTCCAACTTCACTATCACTGCCGCTCTATTATAACTGTATACAGAAGGAATTTAACATCCAGTGATATACAGCCCCTTCAAGATGTATCTATCTAAGTTTAATTACTATGATAATGATAAAGAATTATTGGATTAGTGTAATCACAGCTTATTGCGCCACCATTTAAATGTTCCTCCCTGCCATTCTGGTACATACCATCCATTAGATTTTTTATTATTATTGCGCCCTTCATGTCTTAACCCCTTGTTGAATCCATTAGAGTCGGACTCTTGCACAATTTTTTATTTTTTCACGATGGGCAAGGAAACAAGTTTAGCTGACGTCTTGATTTATAAACTGGTTTTATCTCCTAACCTAAAGGAAGTTGAGCTTCATAGCACCCAAGTGGTAATTCCTTCAGGTAATATCATATCTTGCAATCCCTCATCATCACGTAATCTCCTGTTCTTGCTCTTTGGAGAGTATAGAGTATGGTATGTTCTAAAAGTGCTCATGTTGTCTTTGAATTTTATTACCCTTTTTCAAATGAAATTAAAAACAGGAGGATTTAATGAGAAGGGTACTAAATAAATGACAATATTAATGGTTCTAGGGATGAATATGGGTTCCCTTCAGACATTTTCGCCTGAAAATAATTAAGAGTCATCATGATAGGATACCATGATGCACCCTGAAAAGGAAAAACCCCTGGAGCTTTACCGCCGCACATATAGCTTAAATGAAATTTCATCATAGGTTGCTTGGTATAACAAGTAGCCCCTTATGTGCAACAAGATGAAAACTGCCATCCCATTATTGGGTTGTTGGTAACAGTTCAAAAAGCATAACGTCCTTGAAATTTCTTTCTGATCAATTTATGCTGGAGATAGGCCTATTTGGGAATGATGCTAATATGATAGTGACGGACCGTTTCACCAAGTTTTCCCACTTCATCCCATGCCATACCACAGTTGTGGCGGCTCAGATGATTAAGCTATATGGCTCCCACTTTTTCTCCACCTATGTCATACCAAAAGTAATCATCGGTGACTATAGACCCTAGTTCACGTTCTCATTCTGGAAAAAGCTCTGTAAGAACCCTTAAGATTCACTCATGCCGCTCAACTTCCTTCCAAGATCAATAAGATGGGCAGACAGACCAAGTAAACAAATGCCAAAAGCATTTCCTGTGATGTGAAATACTTCAAAATCACTCAGGTTGGGACTCTAAACTACTCTTGGCTCAATTTATTTACATAATGCTCAGAACTATTCTATTTGCTATTTTCCCTTCTTCACAAATTATGTTTTAACCCCTTTTTTAGTAAGCCCAGTTGTGGGTCCAAGCTGGAAGCTGTGGTAGACTTTAATAAAGTTCATGCAATTGATCAAAGAAGTTTATACCAATGTGGATGATGCCATAAAGAACTATAAGGAGAATATAAATGGTAATAAGGGTAGTACCTGCGTAGTATGAGTGAGTGCATGTGATGTTTGACACTAGGAACTTTATAACTTTTGTAGTCAGATAATAAACTGAACTGAAAGGGATAAACCTTAGCACGTTGTTATAAAGAGGGTCACTTTTCCTGCAAGTTGGATCTTCTACTTAAGTTCTTAATCTTGTAGCATTCCACAAGAGTAATTTGACCATGTTTGAGGGTCCTCCACCTGAGACTTTGAAGTTGTACCTTGTGGATAGGGCACCAAATGGGAGGTGGAGGGGATTGAAACCTTCTGTTGGATGAGAGAATTAATATTTAGTATTATGGCAAGGGTTTTTTTGCCGTGGAAAACAGCTGGGTTTCAGTACATAAGTATGTCAATATTCAAGACCTAATTGAGAATTTTCAAAATCACTTTCTGCTGCTAATTGTTGGGCTTCCGTTTTGTGGCTTGATGATGCTGTGCCCACGAAGACCAATAGTCTATACCTGAAGCAGTATAAGACTCACGACATGCATACTATTTATTTTTAAGGGTGTTAGGTCACGCTTAGGTTCCATCAGCTAGAGTATCCTCCTATGACAAGCACAATTATAATTTAAAAAGTAAAGTATCAAAAAGAAATTATAACTTAATACCATAGCTTTATTATAAAACATAATGGGGTTTTACGTTACATTTGATAATATAAACCCCATAAAGAAAAGAATAAATAAAATTAATATAGTGAGAAAACTGGATGAGAGGCTCTTGGCCAGGCGATGCATCCAAATTGTATTATGTCTTTGTAGCATATTTATGATAGTAGAAAAGGTTTGTTAAATGTACAAAATCAGATGAGATTTGGTATAATTTAGGTTGATCATTAGGCATATTATTGATTCTTATCCTTCTGCAGGTTTGCCTTAATCTACTGCATCATGTGCATCACGATGTAATGGTCATCAAACATTTTGAAGATCCTTCATTATGATTAGGCAGGATCCTTACTGAGGTATATTGTGCTCAATTGGGTCATAGGAAGAATCTATTATTGAGTTGAGGCTTACCAACTATCTGTTTCTCTGTATTATTGGTCAATATGATTTCTTTAAACTCCTTCTTGTGTCTAGGTGTCATTTATTCTTGGGTTTTAATTGCTTGATATTCTTCCCATCATGTTCAATATCTTGAAATCCAACATCATCTCCATAATCTATTGGCAGGAAAGTACAAAGATAAAAGTAGCTATGTATGCAGTTCATATTTACTCCAGTTTTTAAAGACTTGATTAATTACTAAATGCCATGTTAATAGGTTATAGCATAAGGCCCATCTCAGATGAAATCTAATTTTCCTCCTCAGGGTGCTATATAATTGTGATAATGCAAGACTAAATATGAAATTTCAAAAGCGGACATAGGTTGGATGTACATTTTCTGCTTAGCCTTCTCTTGTAACCATTTTGCTAAGTTTGTCATTGCCTCTTATTGAAGTTGTGTGATTTTCTGAGATAATCTTCTTAGCACTTTTTAGTCTCCTTAGTATTATCACCAATAACTTCATATAATAGAGCAGGGATTCCAGGTTCTCTTCCATTTAAGGACTTTGAGTCACATTTTGATGATATGACGAAAAAAAATTATTTTACTATCAAAGCAATTTGGAGATATTGGTTCAAGTGTGCTAGATCAGTAATAGCCATTTTGCATAGTATTAAAACTAATGTTTCAATTTCTCACTCTAGAATCCAATTAGTTGATGGGTTATAGGGGTACTGAAATTAATTGTTGAGTTCCCAAGCTCAAAGATAAAGACTCACAACTTTTAAATTTGAGTTTTTTTCATTATTTCATAACAGTACCTGTGAGCAACCATTCCTAGTAGATACTTTATAATATAAAAAGTTAGCAGTGGCCTTTGCAGTCTATGAGCGAATGGCAATTGCTTCAACTCACTTTGCGAAATAATCATTACCTAAAAGAATGTATCAATTTCATACTATGGATTCAGATAGTAAAACTACGACTTCTAATATGATGGTATGAAACAGCTGCTGAGGGGTCATTCACTGATGTTTGTACTTGACCTTATGTGACGATTGTTTTTTACAAGTTATGCTAGACTCTAAGACTTCCATTATAAAGTCCATTATTTTTTTCCAAAAGTAGCAATCCTTAATGAATTCATAAGTTCTTCTGGCTCTTACATGTTTTATTGTATTGAGGGCTTCCATTATCAATTGCACCTATTCTAAAGGTCGCAAGTGAGGTAGCCAGTTGAGTCTCGTTTTTTGTAAAGTAATCAACTAAGAACATTCATATTTCAAACATGTCATCTAAGCAATTTATGAAATTATTCATCTTTTCCTACTATTAGCTGGTTCCCAAGTATGTTTTTTAACCATTCAGCTTTGCTAGCATCTATTAATAGTAGGGGCAATCTAGACAGTCCATCTATACTCGTGTGCTTTGTTTCAGTTTGATAGACAATGTTCATGGTGTAATGCTAAAGTTTGAGAGCCCATAGGGCTAGTCTTCCCATAAGAACTTTCATGTTTTGTAGCAACTTTAAAGAAACGTGGTTAGAGGAGTGGTAGCATATCAGGGTGGTTTTTGCTCCACTCTGGGTTGGGTTTTGATTGAAATAGGTTTGAAACCAGCACAAGCTAAAAAATTCAGCATGGTACATTTGACCCAAGGTCGACCTACCTCATTTACTTTTTAAAGAAGCGTGGTGTGTAACTAAGGTAAAAGTTTGTACCATATAATAAGGGCCAAAGTTGTTTTACCTAAGGAGAACATCTAAGCACTATTTCTCTGCGGTGCTGCAATTTCGCTCATCATTTGAAAGCGTTTTTCTGTAATAGGACACCAGGTGGTTAATGCCTTCCTCATCCTGTTGTGAGAAATGGCTCCTACTGATAAGTCAGAGGTATTTGTAAAAAGGATGAATGGCTCCCCATAGTCTGGATGCCTTAGTATGCGTCTTTTTAGAACAAATCCTTAATGGTCTCAAGTGCAGTCCAACGCTCTACAATCCACATGAATGGGCGTTCTAGTAAGTAAACGGACAAGAGGTTCAAAGAGTTGAGCAAGTTAAGGAGTATATTAATTTAAATCCCTTCATTAATAAGGATAATTGTATATCATGGAGGCTCTTTGACTCAGGAATTTTGGCTTTTGCGTTAACCTTATTGTACAAGGTTTGGTTTTCATCCAACAGTATACATGTATTAAAATTTTAACTCCTTTTAAAAGATGGTACACTTTTCATGCTTTCATTTGATCCAGTTCTATTGATTCATTAAAAAACCTACTTGAGGTAGTCCAGATTGTTGGTAAAGGTTTTTGAGAACACTTTTATGTAATGCAGATATACAAACAGCTTATTTTGAGATCTTTCATAGGTAACCCAAAACCTGTTAAATGAAGGGAAGGCATTAAGTAATCCCCTGAAGCTGTGTAGGTTAAGACAATTCTTTTGTGAAAGTCAGCTCATTAATTGGTCCTCTAGTGACAGATTTATCTGCTTAAAGCCACTGATGAGGCACGTCATGGAGAATTAACTTGACCTAGAGAGTTAGGACTCTAGCATAATCTAATTTTTTCGAAAATGGATATGTAAGTCTGTGGGGTGCCCGCTCCACTTGGACTGGGTGGCGTTCCCATTCCCATCAAAGAAGGGTCTGAGAAGGCCAGCAGCCCCTCTTCTTTCCAAGGGCAACATCACCCATGGTATGGATGAGCAGTGGGTAACAGCTTATCCTATGAGGACCCGCACCCAACCCATTATTAACTTTGAGGTAGTTTATACAACAAATTAAGGATCTTTGTGCTGAGCTATCAGAGAGTTGGCATTCACTTGGGATGAAAGGTTCAAATAAAGTTGAGGGCAACGAGACTTCAGCCTCAAGTCCCAAGAGCCACAAACACTCAGCAACAAAGCCCAACGGGAATGTACTTTCAGCAAACAAAACATCTAGTATCAAATCTTTGGCAAAGCTCGCTGATGGCATCAGGTCATTGGAAAATGTTGCTAACAGTTCAAAAACCATCCCAGAAAACTCAAAATTTTTATTTAATATGTCACGCTTGGTCAAACAGATTCTGGAGAAACTAAGTGCGAGGAAGTTGGGCACCCTAAGCCTGCTCCCCACCTCTTGGGACTGCCCATATGTTGGTTGTTCTTGAGAGATTCCCACTGCCCATTGGGTGAGACACTGTCACTACAGTCATAGGAACTGCAGAAAACCAGCAATTTGGGTTCTTTGGATTAACCAACTGTGACTTAGACCATCACTAATAATTATAAAGTTTGTTTGAAAAATTTGTTTCTCTCCCCCTTACCAGTTATTCGCCAGGTCAAGTCAAATCTCATGGCCCTAATCCAGCGTTTTCCCAAACTATTCTCCAAATCAATCATTTATTAAAGTTGTCTTAAAACACTGAGAACTTTGACGGTTGATTGTCATAATTTTAATTTTATAAAAATCTTGTTGTGCCAAATTTAGTTAAATAATTTCAAAAATTTTCTTGCATAACCCCCTGTGACATCTGTAATGTGGCCCAGCGTCCTATTTATTGACTAAGTCGCCCCAGAATATTCTCAACAATGATTCTTACTATAGTCACATGGGCATATTGTGTTATGGCCTTTCTTTATATTTTCCTGGTCTTAGAAACCCTATGCTCAGGCCCATTGGCCCTGGGACCGCAACCTCATGGTTCCTCACCAGGTTTTTCTTATTTTCAGCCCATTGGTACTCTGTTGCTACCGTTCTCCAGCTTACTCTAACTTCATTCAAGCAGAAATGTCTCTTAAATTATGGCTATCTTTTGGAGCTTTTTCATCCTGACTGGCAGGCCAGTCTAAAATTTATCTGAAGTCGCCCTGACATAATTGACCGCCATTGTTTCCAGACATCTCGCCCTTCTCGTTGAGATGGGCAATGCAGTGGTTACCATCTTCCCTATAAATGCTCAGTTGGTAGCCTGCCTTCAGGTGTTTGTCTGGTTAGCCGCTGATTTTATAAGTAGCTCCTGGATGGCTTTAAAGGAATCCCTTCATGGTCAAATTGGTACATCACTCTCTACTTTCCCCTTGGTCCGCCATCAAAATGGTAATTTCATGATTAGATTTGCTGACTTGGCCTCAGGTTCTGCCCCCAACATTGAATCAATATCCATATTGATTCCTGATCCTGACGCTGCCCTCACACCCAAGTTGGTGTGCTCTGGATCACCTCCCTGTGCAATATCTTCAGTGTCTTCAGAAATGACTATATCCGCCAATAAACAAATTAAGCCTACTTTATATTTCCAATAAAAATTCGTATCTGGCTCACCAAGTGTCCTTTGAGGCCTTGTTGGACACTAGAGCAGCGGGTAACTTCTTGAGAATTGAGTTGGCCCAGCAGCTTGATCTAGACCTGGACTTGAAGCCATCAGTGTTTGTAGTTTTTTTAGCTTCCCAGCCATCCTACAAAGTATGACGCCTAGTACATTTCTTAGTTCAGTTTAATTTTTGCAATTTCTTCTTGACAAAGCCTAACCTTGTGTTTCTAGTGATCCTGGGTGTGGTTTGGTGGTGTTATCATCATGTGAGTATCCACCTGGAATCCTACATGCTTTCATTTTCCAATGATCAGGTGGAGGGCGAGTTTCCTTTACTGGATACCCTTACCAAAGCTCAAGGCCAGAGATCAGTTAAATCTCTCATATCTCATATAGGTCTTCTTCCAGATTTTCCCGCTGTGTTGATGGGCTATGAGATCATTTTTGACTCTGAAAAGGCTAAAAGCCTTCCTCTAATTACGGAATTAATTTAAATTTTCAGACAACGGCGGAGGTGGCAAACATAAACTTTGTCCACTGTACCCACATAATGCAAAGGAGGAAGCTGCCCTTGATGCATGGTTGGATAACATGCTAAAGAAGGGCTGATTGAACAAGGATACTTCCCCAGTTGCCTTTCATATTGTCTTTGCCAAGGAGGCAATGGATCCCTTTGTCCCTGTGTGGATTATGGGCACCTATACAATACCACAGTTCATAATCCTTACCCACTGTCCTTTGGAAAACACAACGGCCATGTGATTGTAAAGTCGCAGGTGGTTTAAAAACTTTGTTTGGTTAACGCTTATAATCAGGTTTTGGTGAAGGAAGGTCAGGAATGGCTTACCGCCATCCAGATGAGACAAGACATATTTCAATACTTAAAAATTGCCCTTTGGGCTAAAGAACGCGCCCGCAACATTCCAGAGAATGATTGATAGCATTCTAGGGAATCTCAGATTTCCTGCGCAGTTTCATATTAAAGACATCCTGGTACAATCACCCATATCCAAACAACATGCAAAGGTCCTGTAGGCAGTAGTGGCTGTCCTTCATAAAGCTGGTTTGTTTGTATAGACAACAAAATGAAATATTTATTGGGAATAATTCAACTTAATTGGACAATTTCATCTTAAAAGATGGGTACGCCATCCCGCCTGGCAAACTGGATTCCATCTGCGCGTGGCCAAATCCAATTACTCAGTTGAAATTGAGAAGTTTCTTACGTACCATTAATACCTGAAAAACTTTTCCCTCACTCTCACATCTAGCAACGCTCCTCTCCATCCGCTCACAGCAAAAATGTCCTCTTTTGCTGGATTCCTGAGTGCCAGCAGGCATTTGATTCAATTTAGAAGGTGTTCTTATCGCCTCCCATTTTAAGCATGTGGATACTTCCAAACCCTATATTGATGCATGTGATACATATTCCACCGCAGTAGGGGCTGTCTTGCTCCAGGAGCACAATGGGTTGAAACACCCAGTCACTTAAAAATTCCTGCAAGTTTACTTCCATCATGTAACTCTGGGCTATTTATTACAAGGAGTTGGAAGCCATGGATGGGCCTTGGCCCACAGGCACTATCTCTTACAGGATGCTCATCTGAGTTGACTGTGTGGACCAAATACCAAGCTCTCCTATATTTTTGCAAGCTGCAGAAATTAATGCACCGACAGGCCCAAACCTGTAAGAATTAGTGCAGCTTTAACTTCAAATATGTTTTTGTGAAGGGATCACTGAATGTCCTTCCCAATTTTCTGAGGCACAACCCTGCACTTTGCCTAGCAGCTTAGATGAGGCGGACCTCGTCATGATCATTCCTCCACTCAAAGCTTGGCCTTAGTCCTTCCCACGGTTTTGGCAGCAGACCAAGCTCCAGACGCGCCTTTGAGTTCGCAGGTCTTAGCAGCACTTTAGCATTTGCGGAAGAGTGGAACTTTTGGGGCAGCTGTCCCTCACTTCTCTAAGCACTCCCTCTATTCTATGGCTAAGGGTCTCATCTAGATTAGATCACTGGTATGGGTTCCTCATCTCCTCTAAGCCAAAGTCATTCAAGCCCATCATGACCACTGTTGTTGGGCATCTGGGTAATTAGAAATGCATCAATCTAGTGAACCATATCTCTAACTGGCCTGGATTTTTGAAGATGTTTCAGCATGAATTGCTGACTGTGTGAGTTGCGCGTGGGACAATTTAATTAATCTGGTAGGAATTGTCTTCTTCACCCTTTTTAGAAGCTGCAGGGATGTGGACATTGGCGTCTGTGGATTTTATTGTTGAGCTACCCAGATACAATGGGTTCACAGCAGTCATGGTGGTTGTAGACCGCTTAAATAAATTTGCCCGATTTTATCCTGTTCTCTTTCGCCATTACTTTTGAAGAAACTTCCCGTCTCTTCATGCATTATGTGTTTTTGATGTTCAAACTTCCTTAGGATATTGTCAGCAACTGTGGGCCCCGATTTACAGTGCAGTATTGGAATGAGCTCTTAGAAAGTTCCAAAATCAC
>JAKSZP010001968.1:0-46337 GCA_022478985.1 Massospora cicadina | reverse complement strand
TGTGTCCAAAAAATGGGGGGTGATGTAAATCTAAAAATGCATATATGCATCCAATTAAAATAAGATTTATATAGATTTATTTTAAAATTTGTCGAATATTTGTGTAACGACAAGGACCAAAATGAGCTTAACTCTTTCAGTGATTTTCAAAAAAAGTATCCATTTTTTGGCCTTAAATTCGGCACGAATTTCTTAGCCGATGTTCACTCTTTTTGAGCTCATTTTGGTCCTTGTTGTAACACGAATATTTGATGAATTTTAAAATAAATCCATATAAATCTTATTTTAATTGGATGCATATATGCATTTTTAGATTTACATCACCCCCCATTTTTTGGACACATGCGTTTTTAGATTTACATACCCCTCGGTTTTTAAACACATATATGCATTGAATCATTGAAAGGGTTAAAAGTGTGAACATCGGCTAAGAAATTTGTGCCAAATTTAAGGCCAAAGAAACGGATGATTTTTTTGAAAATCATTGAAAGGGTTAATTAATAGTATGAGCAGTATAGCTTGCATTAATTTTTTTTGTTTTGGATAAAGCCAATGCCCTATCCAGGATGGTGTGATATTAAAAATTTAATCTGTATAAGTGTATTCTATTCCCTAAGTTTATTTTATACCCATTTTTCATTGATATTGAGTTTCAAACCTCAGCCTAATTTAAAAATATTTAAAGTTTTCTTTTTGCTCCCTTCACACCTCTCACCCCAAATTTTGTATGAAGAATTGATGTTAGGGCTTTTGGCTTATGGTACTCAACCCAACCTCATTTCACCATTCCCTCTGGTGCAGAGCACCTTACTGCCCCTAGCACTGCTGCCACCATCACCCCACACCACTCCAACATTACCCAAAAAATTTATTATGTGCTTATATAGCTGCGGCACCAGAAAATTTCTTTTGGGCTTGCATCAACAATGGTCAATAGATTTGTCCCTTCTATTTCAAGTGAGACCACTTTAAAAAGTCCTGTCCCTATGCTACCACAACTGTCACTATTTCTGACCCCTTTCCAGCAGCATCTGAATGGGGTGTCTTGTTGCCTCCTCCCACCCAACATACTTGCTCACTGGGACAGCCTGGTAAATCAGCTCCCACCAATGCCTCCAGCTATAATCACCAACCTGAATTCAATCCAACCAATCAGAATCAGGATTGGATCATTGTTTGCACCTAAGCAACTCCTCATTTGCCTACTACCCATCCTAAATCTGCCTCCCCAGTTCAAATGAATCAAAATCCTTAGCCCTATTGGATGAGGTTGATGAATAAGGTAAAATTGTCACAATTGAGGTTGATGAATCAGGTTTATTTTCTGTAGAGGGATATGACCTGGCTGAATTTCTTAATCCCAATTTTGACAAACCTCTCCCACATAGATAATATGTCCTTATCATAATACTATCCCCTACCAAAGTGACCACCAGCTTGCCACACCTATGGTAGCCTCACTCTATTGTCACCACCTCCACAAAGCAGTGGCAATATCTGTTTATAAATTTAAGTGAGGGTGCAAAAAGCTAACTTCTCCCCTGATTTTCATGAAGAAGTGTGGGCTAAAATTATCACATTAGGTGATGCCACTATTGCTGCCACTAAGTATGCTGCTAAACTAACATTCACCCCAAAGACTAAATCACTCAAAAAGATATTGCCAGTTTTGCCCTATTCCCTGATGCCTGTCTTTAAGATGAACATCATGTTGTGGAATATGAGGTTGCTATCCTCCAGGCTAATATAAAGCAATCAATAATCTCATCACATTCATCACCCACACTATGCTGACACCTCAGTGCCCTTGCTCTCAGCTTTCATCCACCTTTTTAACAATAAAAAATCCTTCCAAAGATGCTGTACCTGAAGATGAGCTGCCCAACCCTCCCTCCCCCTCTGCCATGGTGGGTTAGCAGTTCTCTGCTCCCTGCTTGGTTGGATTAATTTAGTTTTGTGATGTTCTGTTCCATTTTGCTTCTGTTCTTTTTAACCAACCTTGATATTTTATTTAATTTGCTTTTTGAGCATCAGTAATGTCTGGCCCATGGTTGGCTTGCCTCAGGTATTAAAATTTTTATTGTTTAATATGGTGTTACCAATTTTATATAAAAACTTTTCAACATGTATGCCTGTCCATACTTAGTATCTGTTTCTAAAAAAGAAAATTGGGTAGCAGAGTATCAGCTAATGCCTGGCCCAAACTTGTCCTAAAAGAATCACACATATTACCCAGAAAATCAGCAAATTTGAACATTAGTTTACAAATGTTTTGTCCTCAAAAATGATTTGATTGAGGTTTACAAGGATTTTTGCAATGTGATAATAATGTTACCTAACGTAAAATTTCTAAAATCAAGGATATTTACTTATAAATTAGAATGTAACAAAATGAGTGAGAATTAAAGCAACAAATTAATTAACAAGGATCTGACAATTGATTGACTGTTTTAACAATTTATTGAATTTCAGGTTTACAAAAATTGATATGCTAAACCAATTCAGTAATAACATAATCTGAGGAGACTAAGAATCAGTGTAACCAATTTCTAAATATGGCTTGAATGTGTAAATTTCTAGCTAACTCAATCAAACTTGGTAAAAATTAATTCCCCTATAAAGAAAATATACCTCTCCAAAACCTATACTACTCATTTTATACAAGGGTTTTAAATGTCTTGTCTATGCCGATATATAAGTTAAAATGTCTTGATTCATTCATCATCAAAATGATTGGTGGATTTAATTTCAATACCATGTCTGCAGATTAATTTTTGCTCAGCATCATTTTATGCATCATCATTTTAGCTAGTATTTTTGTTGATATTCAGTTAATCTGACATATTCAATAATATTCTAGGCAGTTTAATGAATAATTGGTTACTTTTGATAAGTTTGATTACTTTCTATACTTTTTATAGTTATATATTAATATAAAAATTAAAATAATTGATTGACATTGTATGATATTAATTGACCTTAACTAGTAATACTAATAAAAGCTGGGCCATAATACTATCATTTTAGATAAGCAGTCTGATAGTTATTTGTTTATATGACAAGTTCAATTACTTCATCAACCTATCAATGGCTATCTATTAATAAAAGCTAGTAAAGAGATACAAATTATCTAATAATAGATAACTTTTGAGTAATTAGTACTATAGAAAAATATAAGTGATTTTTATATATTCTATTATAACATCACCTTAGATTAAGTTTATGAAGAATTAGGTATATTATTTTTCTTACTATAAAATCAATATCACTAAGAACATCTAGATAGTATTAGGTAAGGTGTAAGGTTCTCAGATACTGCTATCAATATGGATAGAACCTGCACCCCTTTAGAGCTAAGAGGTGCACTAACCTAAGGGCCTTCCCTCTCATTAAAAATTCTCTCTAGGGCACACACTAGATGAGAGATGGATGGCGGCTATTCCCCCTCAATTAAAAAACCTAACTCCTCAACCAACTATCAAACCCACAACAATTACCATTAATAAGACATGAGAGCAATATGTGCTAAAGATTAAAAAGCTCTGCTTGGAATTTAGAGGTATATTTAAAGTGCATGGTACAAAGGCAAATACACCATCCAAATCAACTACTCAACCAGAAGCATATCTGATTACAAAATTGATACCTGGGTTAAACTCAGGGAATAAAAATTCATATGTAAAGGATGCATTAGCAAAAAAAATGTCAAATAAAAATAGGTTAAAATGAGTTCTAAATGTGTCAACAACTCCTAAGATTGCCATGACAGAATTGGAGGATTCTAACCAGGATTGTACAATTAAAACTCCTAAATTGTAAATTTAAATCCCAAAGTAAGTCATTTGATATAGTGTTTACCATCTCAAGCTATTTAAACTTTAATAAGCTCCACCCTCCATTTCTATGGTACAATATCCAACAGCCTTTATCTTATAGGTTTTTACGCTATTCTTTTATTAAGTTTAAAATTATTTTGGAACCCAAATTTTTATTTTCTCTGTAATAGAATATTTTAATTTAAATCTCACACGTCTTTCAAATATTCAGTTTTATGGAGGGGTCAACCCCCTTAGTAGTGGAACAAGTGGTAGGCATGTTGTCTTTGTCTATGGCATTAGTTTGTACCAGCAAGAGCAGACAGAAAGTTAATAGGTAAGCTACCAGATACCGCACTTCTAACTGCGCTCCCCTACTCCACAATCAATCATAGTCATTAGCTCTACTCTCCTCCCTCTCAGAACAGTAATACCTTGTGACATGCAGATTTTATACTAGGTGCTTGAGCATCTATGATGGGAGCCAGGGTTTTCCATGACACGCCATCTCTTTAGTATCATAACCCTACCACATTTTAATATCACTTTAGGAACGTTAGTTCATAATATTTTGTATGTGGACCAAGTAATCACAAAGCAGCATTAATATGGTTTATTAAGCGAAATCCTCACCCATTAGTCATGGCACCATTATTGACATGCATATTATATTTTTTTCAAGTGGTGCAGGTCCTAAACACCCAATTAAGTTTCAAATGGTTTAATTGCAACAGTAATCAGCGATTCTCCTTGCTCATCAGTTGGTTTTGCTTGTCATGACCCATAAATTTGTATGATGCTTTGCTAGTCATGATAACGTCACCCCTACAGGAAATTGGTGACTATATTAGGCTCAATTTTGGGACCCAATGCTACAAAAAATGCAATTGTTATCACTCCCCTGCCTTCTCTGAACAAGATCAATCTGCAGATGAGACCTTGTTAGTTCACAATAAACCCTCCAGTTTTAGATAATCATACTACTCTGATGATATCTTGGATGAGCTCATTAGGAAATTAGCTTTTCCTGTTAATTACAATAACCCAACAGTATCTACTTTTTTAAAGATCTCTAGTAAAGCAAATTGAAATAAACGCCATTTGTATCCAATGTATGAGGATTTTAGGATGTTCATCACATAACTGACCCATCAGATCCCCTCTCAGTCTCATTGTCATATGCAAGGGAAGCAGAAATGCCCTTTCAGTTTGTGGCTAGCAATAAGATGCACAAGGAATCTCTTTTGGTTAAGAAACAGGGATAATGTTTTAGTTCCTTCAATGAGTTGAATAAATTTGGATATGCTTAATTTTTGTTTAGTGTTCACATTTCAGTAGTGCAACGTAAGGCATCAATGACTGCCATGATGAATATCGGTACCACAGGTAACTATATTGATCTGAAAGTGGTCCAGGTCTTGGACCTTGAAGTCAAAATTGGGGGCACCTGTTTTGGGTGCTTTGAGTGTCCCAATGGTCTCTCTTCCTCTATATAAACCAATATGTTTAAGTGCTCACAAACATGAGTTTTTTACTAATTTTGAAGCAATTCCAGAGATGGTATACCTAAGATTTTGTGCTAGGTTTGTGGCGCCATCAATTGTTGAACATTGACTTGGAAGTAGAAGATAGTCTTTACCTCCAATTATCATTCATTTTATCACAGTAGTAGCACGCTTGCTCAAGGGTACTGATGAAAAGGGTTGATCCAATTTCTAATATGTTATTTATTTAATCACAGGGTGTATCACCATGAAAGTTGGAGAGTCTTGTTCTCATGTATGTGAGACTTTTCTCATGGTTCCAAGCATGGCTAACCATTTTGAAGTTTTGGAATTATAAATGATGAGGCTGTTCCTAAGCACACCAGAACTCCTCTCAACATCAGTTGAAACAATTATGCTAAGTACAAACAGTTTGACTATAAATCTTCTTTATTTGGAGTTACCAGAACCAAATAAAAAAGCAACAATAAAAATATAGAAAATGAAAAATTAGTTTATTAAAAGATTATGGACGTATATATAGTACTAAAGGGATTCAGGGTGTATAAAGTAAAACTTGATTTTTACCATATCAATTCCTTTTTATAAGGTGATTATGCATTTGCAACTTAGTTTAAAGGCCAGCATATTCCAAAACCTTGATCCTATGGGATCTTCTGGTCTTCCATAAATTATAATGTAGATCTCTGGCCTGGTTATGTAATTCATGTCTGCTGTTCTGAGCTCAACTGTGGCTCCTGTTAATCTCATGATCCTTGTGCTCTTGTAGCTGCATGGGTATCTTGGTCATCTCAACTGATGAATACTACAAAATTAATTTGTTTACCATTCTGGTAATATTCTCATAGATCAATTTCATAAAAGATGTGAAACTCTATTCAAATGAGGTTTCAGTTATTTTTACATCATTGGTGGCTGAATTAAAAGGTAAAAAAGTGGGTTCCCCCAAGGCATCATCTGTGGCATCATTCACATACTTTTTTGGATATTTATTTATACTGTAGCATCCTCTGACATCAAGATGACCAGCTGTAAAATTATTGTGGCAATCAGGGGGTATATAAACGCCTCTGTGTTGGAATTTAACCAGATTATGCTTTTTCCAATATGTTCCAATACTAGTTAATTTTTCATGGATGATCCCTGATATGGTTTATTAGTTTCAATGTCTTGTAGGCTTTTGTGAAGGAAGCCACAACGTAGCATAAATCATTAGGAGCTATGTCGATAATTTTAAGCTCCCAAGGAGGGAGCTCCAAATTATTATGTATGGTTAATTTGATTATTAGACTTCCTAAAGTTATTGGAAAAGATCCCCAATAAGTTTACCAGCTTGAGGGCAGAATTGTTAAGCCTGAGAGATTGAATTGAAGAAAGTTCTGACCTTTGGCATGATGAATCTGCATATTGATTCTTAAAAATCTATTTTTTGCCAACTGAGGCCATTGATTTTAATAGGAGGACACTAGGTTGCCAAAAGATCATATATATGAAAATATTTCCCTAATAAATTATCTTGTTCCTGGTTGTACTAGATTTTACTAGTGATTGAAATTTAGTTATTGTAAGACAGAAATTCCTACTTACTGTAGTTAAAAAAAGGTCAATTTTTAGCTGAAACTTAATTGGCTCATATTGTGTTCCCTTTTGTCATACAGGGAAAATGTATTAGTTAGAGAAGACCCATACAACCTGTGCAGTGACCACTTTTCAAAAAGTGGTGCTCACTACAGGGGCTTTCTGCGCTGATTTAGCCCACAAATTTTGAGTCAAGAGAATGAGAGGGGTACCTGTAAGTATTGGTGAACGTCCCATGCCATTGATCGGGCTCTTTTCCCATTCCCAAGTAAGAAGGTATCAAAGAGGGTGGCTGTACCCCTCGTTACCCAGGGCGACCTCTCCCACATGGTAGATGAGTGCTGGGTAACAGCTCTTCCACTTTGAATCCCTCCCCCAGTGCCCAAACTCATCTCAGCAGAACTGGTTCAGTTTATTTGGGGAAATCTGCGCTGAGATCACCAAAAAGAAACTGATCAGCCCAAAATCAAGTGGAAGTCAGCCCAATAGTCAGATTCCATGTAGTTGGAAAGGGATGAAGACTGCCCCATCAGCTGGAATCACTGACAGTTTCAATTTGGCTAATGCTATGATCGAAAAAAATCAACCCCCCTCTAAAAATTATCAGGGATCATCCTCAATGGGCAGATAATAGCATTGGACACCATCAATGAGGGTTTGAAGCTCCCTTCCAGCAAATCAGGCATTGCAGCCGATGCAACGCTCTTGACCAAACAAATGGCCCGGCGACTGGGCATATGTGGTTTGGGCGTCCTGAACCCATTCCCAACCAAATGGGACCGCCCCTATGTGGGGTGGCCTTGGGGGATTCCCGCTGCTCGTTGGGCTAAACACTGTCACACCAACCATCAGAAATGTATCTGAGCCTCAGTTTGGACGTTTGAGGTCAAACTGACAGTGACTTGGCCTGCCGCCAAATTCTTTGATGTCAGTTCCCAGTTAACTTATCTGTTCCCAATTCCTGAACAATTCACCAGTTAGGTCAAACTTGAGGGACCTGATCCCAGATTGTTTCCTCTCTAAATTGACCACTATTTAATCAGTCACATTGCACTAGGAAAATTGTTGATCAATTTTTTCTTCTTGAATTTTCCATTAAAAAACCTTTTCTTAAAATCTAGTTTTTTATGTTGAAAAATAAACCGCCTTGTCCGCTGACCCTCACACTCCCCTTGGGGTTAATGGCTGTACTCATCTGGTATTTTATTATGTGCCTGTATGGGATTTTGGCTCACTGGCAGTTATTGGGGAAATTCCTTTCCAGTTCCATATCCGTCATACCAGCAGCAGTGCCTTTGGCATTCTGGTCTGCCGTTTGGGTGCTTTGGCACCTAGGCTGGCAGGATAGTCTAATTCTTACTTGCTGTTTGCCTGACATAATCGACCAACCATTATTTTTAACCATTTCCACCTTTCTTGTAGATATTGGTGCAGCAATGGCCCCTCCTTTCCAACTGAACCAGGCTGTGAAGAAGATTTTCCCTGTCCACAATAGTCCAGTTCCACTCAAAACTTCAAACCAACACCCCATAGTTGCCGCAACTATTTTGCCCATGTCAGTAGGATCTGACATCCCAACTTGCAACAAGTTTACCCCCATAAGAGCCTAGCAGTTTCCCCTGACCCCACTACCATCTCTTCTGTATCACTGGAATCATCCACAACTACCAATAAAGAGAACTTCGCTTACTTCTTATTACCCATGAAGATTAGTGTTGGGTCTCATCATGTCTCCTTTGAGGCCCTGGTATACACTGGAGCCACAGGTAATTTTATGAGTGTAAAACTGGCTCAGCAATTGGAACTTGACCTGGATGCAGGTCCTTTGGTGATGGTTGCATTGTCAGCTTCCCAAACCTCATACCTGGTTCGCCAACCAGTCACATTTTCAATACACCAGTTCAGCTTCTGCGACCGCTTTTCTGCTATGCCAAACTTGGTGTTTCTAGTGATCTTAGGAGTGGGATGGTGGCGCCAGCAACATGTCAAGATCCACCTGGAGTCTAACATGCTGTCATTTGCTAATGATCAACTGGAGGGTGAATTCCCCCTAATTGACACTCTTAAAAAAACTCAAAGTCATAGTTCAACACTTCCCTCATCTCTCCTGAGGGCATACCGTCCAATTTTCAAGAAAGTTTAATGCGCTATCAAAGCATTTTCAATTCTGAAAAGGTGGATTGTCTGCATCCTCACATTAGATTCGACTGTGGATTTTGTATGAAGGTGGAGTTGGTAAATATCAACTGCACGTTGTATCCCCACACAGCAGAGGAGGAGGCTGCACTCAACACTTGGTTGGACAATATGTTGAAAAAAGTGTGGTTGTTTGAGGAGACATCTCCAGTTGCATCTCCCATCATCTTCGCTAAAAAATCTGATGGTTCCCTCTGCCCCTGCGTGGACTATGGACACTTAAATAAAATCACGGTTTCTGATCCCTACCCCCTGCCTTTAGAGAAGATGATAAGCCAAGCAATCAACAAATCTTGGGTGTTTTCCAAGATGGATCTTGTCAATGCTTTTAACCAGATTTGGGTAATGGAAGGGCAAGAATGGTTAACAGCGATCTGGATGAAGCAAGGCATTTTCCAATCTTGCATAATGCCCTTTGGGTTGAAGAGTGCTCCCTCTACATTTCAACATATGATTGACAATGTACTGGGTGACCTCCAGTTTACCTGCGCAGTTGCATATATTGACGACATTCTGGTTCACTCCCCGACTCCCAAACAACATGCTACTGACTTGAAAGCAGTTGTGGCCGCCTTGCATAAGGCAGGCTTGTTCGTCAAGCCTTCCAAGTGCGAGTTCTATAAGGAGGAGGTTACCTTCCTCAGGAACCTCATCCTTAAATATGGTTACGCAATCCCTCCCAATAAGTTGGACGCTATCTGAGAATGGCCAACCCCAACTACCCAGAAACAACAACAGAGTTTCTTAGGAACCATCATTTTCTTAAAAAAAAAATTTCCCCGGCACTTTCTCAGCTAGCTGCCCTGCTCCACCCCCTTACAGGGAAAAACGTACCATTTTGCTGGTCACCTGAGTGCCAACAGGCATTTGAATCAATCAAAGAGGTGTTCATGTCCCCTCCCATTTTGAAGCACGCTGATCCCACCAAGCCATATATTGTTGCATGTGACACCTCATCAGTAGCAGTGGGGCGGTTTTGTTCCAGGAGCATGATGGCTTGGAACACCTGGTCGCCTATTTTTCCTGAAAGTTCACCTCTATGGAGCAGTCTTGGGAATTATGACAAGGAGTTGGCAGTTGTTGCATGGGCATTAACTCATTGGAGGTATCTGTTACAGGGTGCTCAACATGAGTTAATGGTCCGCACGGACCACCAGGATCTCTTGTATTTTGTAAGCCCCAGAAACTGGCACATCAGCAAGCATGAACCTATTGGGACTTGTGCAGTTTTAATTTCAAATACAAATTTGTAAAAGGTGCGCTCAACGTACTTCCCAATTTATCTCAGCCGCAGTCCCGCCCACTGTTCCGCAGATCTTGAGGAAGTGGATCTTGTTACTGTGATTTCTGCCACCTAAATATGTTGATTGTCCCCCCGTCATTTCTTCCATCGCTCTGGCCCTTGAAACTCCGTTAGTTGCTCAGGTCTTAGCTAGTCAAATGGCCTGCCCTGAGGGCGTGGAGCTGGTTGAGAAGTTATCTCACCAGAAGCATAAACACTCCCTATATACATTGGAGGAGGGTCTTTTTTATTTTTGGTCATGTGTTTGGGTTCCTCCCTCCTTCAGAACTGAGGTATTCCACGCACATCATGATCTCCCCACGACTGGTCATCCTAGTAATAAGAAACGCATTGACTTGATCAAGTGGACCTACAGTTGAGCGGGTTTGACAAAAGAAGTTCTGGCCTGGATCGCCAACTGCATTAATTGTGATCAGGATAAGTCAGACTGTTCCAGTAGAAACGGTCTTTTACACCCCTTACAGCAGGCGGAGGGCCATGGACGTTGGTGTCCGTGGACTTTATTGTCAAACTCCCCTGCTCTAACAGGTTCACAGCGGTGATGGTGGTGGTGGATCGTTTTACTAAATTTTCCCTCTTTATTCCTTGCACTTCTTCAATTATGTCAGAGGAGACCGCCCGCCTTTTTGTACTTCACTTGTTCTCAATGTTTGGTCTCCCACAGGAGATCATCTGCGACCATGGTTCCCAGTTCACAGCGCAGTTTTGGAGTGAACTCCTATCTATCCTGAAATATCCCCCTGCCGTTCCACAGTGTACCATCCCCAGTCTGATGGACAGACTGAGCAAGTTAAAGTCTTGAACAGTACCTGCGTTGCTATGCTTTGTCTTCACAGGACACCTGTGCCAATGACCTTCCCCTCGCTCAATTTGCTTATAACAATGGAATGCATGCATCTATGAGGTTTTCGCCCTACAAAGCAACGTTGGGTTATAATCCTTCATTTTTGGTTGGACCTTTGCTTGCGGCCTGAGGTCCAAGCTGCCACGGATCACACTGAACATTTTAGGTCAACTCAATCCTTGGTGCGGGAACACCTCACCAAAGATATTGATGACTACAAGTGGTTCACAGACCGTAAGCAGCTCCCAGGTCATGATATAACAGTGGGCTCCTATGTTATGCTCAATACCCACCATTTACGAATTCAAGCTACTTCCCATATTTTCTCAAGTAAGCATTCAGGCCCCCATTTGGTGGAAGATGTTTTGGGTAATGGTGCGTTCCAGTTGAAACTTCTGGCTCACTGGAAACAGCATCCCATCTTCCACATTTCCCAGCTGTCACCTTTCAAGGGTACAGTCCCCACGGAACCTGAAACAATCATCATCAAGGATGCAGAAGAGATTGAGGTGGTGAATATCCTGGCATCCCACAATTCCTAACAGTCCTTTCAATATTTCGTGGCTTGGAAAGGGTATCCAGCCTATGAGAACAGTTGGGTCAAGGTGCGCGATTGTGTGAACTGTATGGAACTGGTCAAAACGTTTCATGAATCCCACCCCAATGCTCTCCACCCTCCCAAAAAACCGCGAAGGTAATGTCAATCAAGTTACCCAAGGCGCACAAAAATGTGGCCCTCATGCAGTTTACCGGTGGTGGCACCCTTCCTTTAAAAAAAGGAAAGGGTAATGTAAGTCCTGAGAATGTCCCCTGGCCATTGATCGGGCTCTTTTCCCATTCCTGAGTAAGAAGGTATCAAAGAGGGTGGCTGAACCCCTCGTTACCCAGGGAGACCTCGCCCACATGGTAGAAGAGTGCTGGGTAACAGCTCTTCCACTTTGAATTCCTTCCCTGGTGCCCACACTCACCTCAGAAGAACTGGTTCAGTTAATTTGGGGAAATCTGCACCGAGATCACCAAAAAGAAACCAATCAACCTAAAATTGAGTGGGAGTCAGCCTGATAGTCAGATTCCATGTAGTCAGAAAGGGATGAAGACTGCCCCATCAGCTAGAATTGCTGACGGTTTCAATTCAGCTAATGCTATGATTGAGAAAATCAACCCCCCCTCAAAATTGTTGAGGATGATCCCCAACGGGCAGGTAATAGCATCAGACACCATCAATGAGAATTCAAAGCTCCCTTCTGGCAAATCGGGCTTTGCAGCTGATGCAACGCTCTTGACCAAACAAATGGCCCAGCGACTGGGCATGGGTGAGTTGGGCGTCCTGAACCCGTTCCCAACCAAATGGGACCGCCCCTACATGGGGTGGCCTTGGGGGATTCCCGCTGCTCGTTGGGCTAAACACTGTCACACCAACCATCAGAAATGTATCTGAGCCTCAGTTCGGACGTTTGAGGTCAAACTGACAGTGACTTGGCCTGCCGCCAAATTCTTTGATGTCAGTTCCCAGTTAACTTACCTGTTCCCAATTCCCAAATAATTCGCCAGTTAGGTCAAACTTGAGGGACCTGATCCCAGATTGTTTCCACTCTAAATCAACCACTATTTAATCATTCACATCAAACTGGGAAAAATGTTGGTCAATTTTTCCTTCTTAAGTTTTCCATTAAAAACCTTTCCTAAAATCTAGTTTTTTATGTTGAAAAATAAACCGCCTTGTCCACTGACCCTCACATTACCCTTGGGGTTAATGGCTTTACTCGTCTGGTATTTTATTATGTTCCTGTATGAGATTCTGGCTCACTGGTAGTTATTGGGGAAATTCCTTTCCAGTTCCATATCCGTCATACCAGCAGCAGTGCCTTTGGCATTCTGGTTTGCCGTTCAGGTGCTTTGGCACCTAGGCTGGCAGGTCAGTCTAGTTCTTACTTGCTGTTCGACTGACAGTACCATTGAGTGAAGAAAGTGATGCCCAAGATGATCCTGAAGAGGCAGAACATCTAAAGTTGTGGACTTAGAATATGTTGAAATTGAATCTACTGTGAAGATTTTTGAGTCAATCCATTATATAATTAAGAAGAGTAAAGAGATTAAAAAAAGTCGCAAAGTTGCAACTGTTAGTCAGTGACATGAAGGACACAACCAAGCTAAAGTTAAGGGGGTTTGTACCAAGTTATTGGGACTTAAAGTTACAGCTTTAGAATCTATATCTCATAGTCAAGGAGAGGAATTGATGGAATGAGTTGCTGCAATAGAGGGTATTATGATGAAGCAAGGTTTGGACAAGATCAAGGCACAATATCAAGTTGTGATGTTAGTAAAAAACTTAGATAATAATACTGACAAATTCTTCCAGCTCACCAAGTAATGGGAGGAACTACAGTAGAAGTACCAAAGTTGAAGGAATGGAAATCTGGATGTAAGAAGGTGAAAAGGACCATCTTCAATTGTTTATCTAAGTTAGAAGGGGACACTGGCTACTGTCATGATGATCCCAAAAGCATATCTGCTTTATACAGAAAAATCTCCTCATCTGGGGATGACAGTTCCACTGATTCTGGTCATGAAACTCAATAGGAGGCTCCTGGAATCATGGCAGCTTACCCAGTATGGCTCTCTCCTCTTCAGTTCAATCACCTGATATTGGTCAAAAGTTGTCAGCAATCCCCTGAGACCATTAATTTTTGTTCAACTCTAAAAATGTTAAAGCTTCAGAGGACCAATATTACTGCGTTTATCAAGTTGTTCAAGAGGGCCATGGTGGTATGTGGAGATCACCAAAATACAGTTACCATATTCAAATGCCTCAACATAGTGAGCTGTAATCTCATTCTACCCCATGTAGCTGCCATTAAATGAACTTATGAAGACATGAATTTAAATTTTAAATTTTATTTGAGGTACGCCGACCAGGGGACAGACAGTACCAAAACTCAAAAACAAAAATAAAATAAAACAACCCAATTGAAAGAATGACTGGGAAGACAAAACAAAAACACCAAAACCAGGTGGGGAGCAGAAACCACTAACCCACCATGGCTGAGGGTGAGGGGGTCAGGTGGTTTGTCTGCAGATGAGTTCACCACAACTATGTCATATTAGTTGGAAAAATGGATTAAAGCGGAGAGCCAGGGTGTTGGGGCATCAGCTTAGTGTGGGTGGATGGCATTGTAGTATGAGTTCTCCACCTCCTCATCAAACCTAGTGCAGTAGACAGCTTTAATAAATTCTGCTAAGTGAAGTTCAGCTTGAATGCGGGCTTCAGGGAGTTGGGAAAAATTGGAGATACTCTGGCAGGTGATTTTAGCAGATGTGTTGAAATATGTTAGTTTAGCGACATGAATGATGGCATCTTTGGCATCATCAAATAATTTAGAAATATCGCTGCAGGGAGATTCAGGGAAATCAAGTGGAAGTAGAGTGTGGGCAGCCCTAGTTGGTATTGAGCCACTGATTTGGCCACTGCTTTGCGTAGATTTGGGCATTGGGGAGAGGCCACTGAAGCTAAGGCAAGTTGGTGGTAACTTTAGTAGGGGATGGCACTGGATTTAGGAGTGAAACGTTTGGTGGATGGGGTATCATCAAAATCAGAGAGGAAAATTCGGCCTGACCATAATCAAACTGGCTGAGAGATTGACCAGTTTTCTCACTCATAATAACTTTACCTGATTTATCAATCTCAGCCAATAGATCCCATGGCTTCTAGTTTGCAAGAATAGTGGCATTAGAAGTTAGGTGGGTGGTAGTGGGTGAATGGGTTGCTTGGTAGCAAATAGTGGTCCAAGCCTGACTGATTGGTGTGAGTAGAATTGGGTGGGTTAATGTGGGTGGTTGATTTAGTGGGGCCAATTTTCCACTCTGTCCCATCAAATGAGAATGTTGGGTGGGAGGGGGCAGCAAAATGCCCCATTCAGAACCCGCTGAATGTGGCTCCAAAGCTGCATCAGAGGAAGTGGCTTGGGGGCATAATTTTGGAATGGTTGAGTCCAAAACAGAGGGGACAAATTTGGTGACCATTATCCACTTGAGCCCAAAAAGAGTGCTCAGGCGCTATTGCGATATGAGCATGGGGGGATTTGGTGGGCTATGGCAGGGTGGTGTGGTATACTGGTAGCAGTTGCGCAAGGGGCAGCAAGGCGCTCTGCACCGGAGGGAACAGCGAAGATGAGGTTGGGCTGAGATCCATATGCCAAAAGCCCTGCCATTAGCTGATCATACAAAACTTGGGGTGGGAGGTGGGAAGAGAGGGATGCAAAGGATAACACCATTGTGGTATCTGTAGGAAGGCAAGTTCAGGTAGTAGGGATGGGAGTATTTTTAAAAATAAGGGGAGTAAAAGCTGCTGCAGCAGCCTCCTTCGTCTGGAATCCAATATCAAAATAGCCCTTAAAAGGGCGGAAATCAATAAAGCCAGCTGGCATAATAGCAGCAGTGGCCAATTCAATAATTTCCTTGTCAGCATACAGGAATAAATGCCCAAAGTCAACTCTGAAGAAAAATTGGATTGTGTATTGAGGGAGGGCAAGAGGATGGGAGCGAGAAGGGTGGATACATTCCAGGTAAAGTGCTAAATCCCGTGGTAAGATAAAACGGCCAGATGAAGATTCTGGGCTATTTGACTACATGCAAACGCATTTTCCCGCAGGGCGGAAAACACTAGGCGGTGGAGCACTGCTACCCCATATTAGAGCAGCAGGCGGCTGTTCCGCAGACATATTATAAAAAGAGAGTGGCCAGGTGGTGGTAATAAATTTAAACTTATTACTTAATAAAATCACTCAAAAATGAACTCGAGTGGAAAGAAAGGTTTTATGAAGACAGGAGGGTTGCAATCATGGGGTAGAGAAAACCAGCCAATTCTTGCTCACTGGTGCTTTATGCCTACTGGTTTCTACAAAAGTATGTAAATAAATTTAAAGTTAAATTTAAAGCTCTAATAGAATTGGGGTTTTATAAATTTTATTAAGAGTCCAATAAAAGGAAAAAATGACCCCCCTCAAAATCTGACTATTCAATATTTAAAGTATTTTGAGGGTCAAGGGGAATTCAAGATGTGGATAGAATAGCATAGCCTAGTCCAAATTAGGAAATATGAAGTAACAGCATATTCAAACTTGGGATACTCACTTCAAGTTAGTGGAATTATGGAGAGGAATTATGATTAATAAAATGTACCCATGTGGGTACGTTTTGCCAATCATGAGGTACTGTATGATGATGGACTGTGGTATAATTACAAAGGTTTATGGTTTATATTGCATTATCATTTATGATTGATTTTATGATTGGCAAAACGTACCCGTGAGGTAACTTTTTATTTAATTCAGCCAATCCCCATTTGAAAAATTTCTTTCACCTTGGGTGACCCCCCCCCAAGCCTATAAAGGGGGATCCCCGCGTAGGTGCTTTGAAGGACTTGGTTATGGTTGGGGGAGTACCTTCCAATGGTCGCCTCAAGGTCCATTGTGTGGCTGTAGTAATCTGACCATTTGAGTTTATGTTTAGTGCCCGTGCAGGTTTCAAAAAATGTGTTACCCCAATTAATGAGATTTCACTGAGAATCAGCAGGGTCTTTTGGCCATATACTCGATATCATCAGTTTCATTATTTAATTGCTCTTAGTAACATTGAAAAATTGCAAATGGCTGACATTTCCCCTTTTCAGATGAATTCAACCTAAAAAAGTCTTATTTTTCAGCTGTGAGGGCAAATGTCCGACATCAACACCCTCAAGAATGTTGGGGGGGAGAATAGGGCCGCAAAAAGGGCCATGTATGTGATTAGTGATAATACCAGTAGCTAGAGATTTGATGGAATACTCGTTTTATTTCTTATAAGTGATGGTGAAGGGACCCTCCCAAATTGATCTAAGCTTACTGCTTCTAGGAGTGATGTGGTTATGGTAGTACAATACCATGTCAGGCACTTGGAATGTAGGCAGGGGGTTCAGAGCTCATTGGAAGCCTGCCCTTCTTTTGTCACTGTTTTTGCTAAATTAATCATAGCTTCAGATTGGAGTTGGATGATGCGCTGAGCCAATCTTCTCATGACTTTCTCATGTTCCTCAACTTTAGAAGAGAATACATCTTTAGCTAAGAGGGCAGGTGCTTCCAGTTCACGCCCATAATAGACATGGAATGGTAACATTTTTAAATTCTGGTGATAACTAATCCAATATGCCATAAGAGAACTAGGTAGATACTGATCCCAGTGAAGTAGATCAGAGGAGGCCATTTTTTAAAGAATGGAAACCAAGGTTCCATTTGCTCTTTCCACCGTCCCATTGATGGAGGGTTTATACAAAGCTGAGAAAAGTTGTTGTACTCCCCTAGATGTGGCCATGATTTTGACTACTCTGGAGATGAAGTCCTTCATTATCGCAGAGTAGTACTTGGGGGCAGCCATGACGTGTGAAAATGTGTTGATGTAAAAAGGTGGCGGTGGCCTCGGCCATTTGGGCAGGAAGAGCCACGGCTTCCACACACTTAGTGAAGTGGTCAATAGCTACTAGGATAAATCTGTTTCCACTAGTAGACTGAGGAAGGGGACCCACTACATCCAAACTGATGGTTTGGAATGGTTGTTAAGGGTTGGTTGGTTGATACTGGTATCAAGTCTTGAAACCAGATTGCTTCTTACATGTAAGGCAAGCTTCCAAGACGTCACAATAGCTTCAATCATTCCATCCCAATAGTACCGATTCTTAATTCATCATAAGTTTTCTTCGCCCCTCCATGACCTAGGGTATAGTGAGCTTCTAGGATAGCAGGTATGCATTCTGAGGGCTGAAGGTAAGGTAGCCATTTTGTCCACACCTGCTTATACAGCTTCCCATACTCCACATTGGTGTTATGGGAGTGATGGGCTAACATTTTCTGAACAGGCTCATCCTCATTCTCCCATGCATATGGGGTCAACAAGAGGTCATGTAACCTCTCCGCCTCACTGTTATCCAAATGAAGGACTGGCAGTCAAGCCAACCAATCAACATTTATGTGACGAGTCCCAGCACGGTGTTCAATCTTCATATCATAATACTGGAGCTTGAGAGCCCAGCGAGCTAACCAGCTAGTAAGATCCTTCATATTCTTTAACCAATTTAAAGATGCGTGGTCTTTAACTACTGTGAAGGTGGTCCCATATAGGAAGGGGCGATAGTGTTTTACAGCTAACAAAACAGCAAGGCACTCCTTCTCTATTTTACTGTAGTTGCATTCTGCTTTTGAAAGCATTCTACTGAAATAATATACCGGATGATTAACACCGTTTTCATCCAATTGAGCTAAGATGGCCTTAACAGCATAGTCTGAAGCGTCAGTAAACAAGATAAACGGTTTATTATAATCTGGGTGCCGTAGGATAGGACGTTGTTTTAGCAGTTGCTTCATCGTCTCAAAAGCGGCCTTTTGTTCAGCACCCCTACAAAAAGTGGTATTCTTGGTTAATAGGCGGACAAGGGGCTCGCTGAGTTTTGCAAACTTAGGGATGAACTGATGGTAATACCCTATCATCCCTAAAAATACCTGAATATTCCGCAAATTTTTAGGGGGCAGCATTTCCTGAGATGGCTTCAACCTTGTCCTGAATGGGTTGTATTCCTTCTTGGGAAATGAAGTGACCAAGGAAATTCAATTTCCTTTGGAAGAAGGTATACTTTGAGGGCTTCAACTTAATATTAGACTTATGTAACTGTTGAAACACCTCCTTCAAATGATCAAGATGTTCATTGAAGGTTTTTGAGAACAACGTGATGCCATCAAGATATACGATGACACAAGTTAACTTAAGGTCCTGCAATATGTGGTCCATTGCACGCTGGAAAGAGGCAGGTGCTTTGCACAACCCTTGGGGTAATCGCGTGGGTTGGAAGAGACCTTCACTACAAATAAGAGCGCATTTCTCCTGATCTTGAGGAGAAAGATCCATTTCTAATAGCCACTGGCCAAGTCCAAGGCGGAGAAGAAGTTAGAGCCAGAGAGTTGGGCCAGGGCGTCATTAATGCTAGGAACAGGATAGCTATCCTTCTAGTAAGGTTATTTAATTTGCGGTAGTCCATGACTATCTGATGACCTCCATTTTTTTATTTCAAGAGAGGTGAAGATCAAGAGCTTTTTGAGGGAACAAGTAACCCCGCGCCTTATAACTGCTGGAGCTCCGTCCTCATTTGCTGTTCTTCCACCTTTGACTTGTGATAAGGTTTTGACCTAATATGGTGGGCATCTTTTCACATCAATGGAGTGGCACCAGCTCTTCATGTAGCCATAGTCAGTATCCAATTTGAAGAATATGCCACTATATTTATTTAGAAAGGTATGGACTTTTTCCAACTCCTCAGGGGTTAGTTTATTCGAAATATGAACCTTGGGCAAGGTACACACCATGCTGTCCATGGGTAGGCCCAAATCCTCCATAGAGCCAATGGAATGGATATGTTCAAAGTCCTCCACTGATAGTAGGAAGCTTCTGCCAATCTCCTGGTGTTTTCATATAGCCATGTCTTTGGTGGTGAGGTTTCCCAGTAGAATGGTAATAGGCCTCTGATAGGCTGGTTATAGTATCCCAGGCAATATACGAGGCTCCAAGGGACTAACGCCATCAATATTTATGAGGTGCAACAAGCAATGGTGTAGATTTTGGAGTGTAACCATAGTGTCAACCACTATTTGTTCACCAGGCTTAATCAAGGCCTCATCAAAAGCATATAAAGGGATACCAAACACAACATCCACTGGATCAGGCAAAACTTTGTGTTGCACCCAGAAGTGGAATAAGGCAAGGTTATAGCTAAAAAGGGGTATTTGACCAGGAAAGAATATTTGTGCTTCCTGGGTTCTTTATTAGATAAGATTAAAGGGACTTCATAGTTGAGCAACGAGAGGAAACTTTGCTTCATGTTGATTTATTCCCTCATATTCAATCATGGACTAAGTGCCGATGAGCATATCATATGAATTGTTGTCCAAAGCCACAGCAGGGGCTTATAAAATAAGCTTCCCAATTCGAATGGGAAGGAAAGAGTATGCCCTGAAAGCACAGGTTTTTTGAGGCCAGCCGTACTAAATTCTTGCGTGTATGCCAGGTCAGGCGCTAGCTTTATCTTCTTGATAAGCTTAGTGGAGATCACGTTAACTAAAGAGCCAGTATCCAGGATGACCAGTATCGGACTTTATGAATGACCACTTCAACCTTAATGAGCGTTCCTCCAAAGTTAGGTGACAAAGCTAAGACCTCCTTTAGCCGGAAGGTTGAAGTTAGCTTTTTAGCAGTCTCAGGGTATTTATCCATGATAGATTTTATGGGATGAACCTGCTGAAGAGGACGAATCAAGCCAGCTAAGAATTGGTCACCATCGCTGGCTGTGTCAATAACTTTTGGACACCCTAGAATTTGGCTGAGGTATGTTTCCTCAGGTATGGTGGTCTTGTTAACACCTCCAGCGTTCAAATGATCAGGCACTTCTATTTTCATGGACGCTCCCAATATGTAGTAACCAACATCATCGTAACCCCCTCAGATTCCTCCCCAAGGGTATTCTCAACAATGGGCAAGGCCGCAATGGAGGTTAGGGGAGATGGCCACAGAAGATTGGGTAGCCTTAGGGGCCGCATTTGCCAGCTTTGATGAAGGGGAAGACACAGCGGCTTTTGTGAGCTTGTGAATGTGTATGGTTCTTACTACCTTACAGGTCTCTGATTCATAGGAAAGGAGTGATAGCCTTTTTAAGTCGCACTGATGAAACAGGTTTTTCAGGGAGGATAGACACAGGTGTGCTCATTCCCAACTGTTCAACAGGCGGATGCTCTTTAATGGTTAGAACTGAAGTTTTCACCTCAGCTTCATTTGTGGAGACATATAAATGAAATTTATCCACATCTATCAAAGCCTCTTTGATGTCATGGATGTTTTTAAAGTAGCATTTCACCAAGATGATATGTTTAGCTAGAGAGGACTGAGAAGCTAACCCAGATAACAGGGCGGCAATAGCATCGTCAAGGGTGAGCATGTTAGAGGTGGATACCCTTTGCTTAGAGAGGTAAAATCGTTCAACAAAAGCAATAGGTAATTCACCTTCATACATACTAAGGCGCATAAAGTCCTGTTTTTCCCTGTGTAGACTCTGCTTTGATCCTAATTTAGCCAAAAGAGCCTCCTTCACCTCTGCTAAGTGTACGAAGGGTCCAGGTATGATACTATCATCACTTGCACTAGGCGACTTAAACAGGAAAGGATGTGTCAAATTTTCTGCTTCTCAGTAACGTCATGCATAATTCTTTTTATATACATATAAAAAGGAAGCATACTCTCTTACCCAGGGTTGAATTTGTTTTTTAGAGGGAGTTTTAAGGGCGCTGCTCCAGCTCTTTAAGATGGGATAGGGCGCTGGCAAGTTGCTTCTCAAGAGCAACTATTTTGGTTATAAAGGATCCCTTGTAGTGAGCACCATTTTGTAGGAAACCAGCAGATTCTTTATTGCTGGTGCTTTACGCCTGCTGGTTTCCACATAAGTTTCTAAATAAATTTAAAGTTAAATATAAAGCTCTAATAAAACTGGGTTTTTTATAAATTTTATTAAGAGCGTGATAAAAGGAAAAAACGACTCCCCCTTAAAATCTGACCATTCAGTATTTAAAGTATTTGGAGGGTTGAGGGGAATTTGAGGATATGTTCAGAATAGATTAGCCTAGTCCAAATTAGGAAATATGAAGGACAGCGTATTGAAACTTGGAATACTCAATTAAAGTTAGTAAAATGATGGAAGGGAATTATGATTGACCAAAACGTATCCATGAGGTAAAAATTTTATGTACTTCAGCCAATCCCTATTTGAGAAATTTCTTTCACCTTGGGTGACCCTCACCAAGCCTATAAAGGGGAGATCCCCAAGTAGGTGCGTTGAAAGACTTGGTTGTGGTTGGGGGAGTACCTTCCAATGGTCGCCCCAAGCTCCATTGTGTGGCTGGAGTATTCTGAGTATTTAAGTTTATGTTTAGTGCCCGTGCAGGTTTCAAAAAATGTGTTACCCCAATTAATGAGATTTCACTGAGAATCAGCAGGGTCTTTTGGCCAATATCCTCAATATCATCATTTTCATTATTATTAAAATCGCTCTTAGTAACATCAGAAATCACAAATGGCTGACATTTCCCCTTTTTGGCTGAATTAAACCTAAAACATTCTTATTTTTCAGCTGTGAAGTCAAATGTTCAACATGGGGGAGTAAGCAGTCTGGAACACCTCATCAACCAAAAACAGGAGTTTTTAGCATTCAGTTCTGAAAAGATGCGTCTATTAAAGCATTTGCTGAATGATTCTATCAGGAGGCATAGATACTTACTGGTGCAGGAGCGTTGGCCAGTTTTGACGCCTGAATTGCCATGAAATCAGTGCTGCGAGGACTAAAAAGAGCTGAATCAGGCCATGATCTCCATGTTGACTATTGATACAAAGACAGCTCAAATGTTCTAATTTTTGGGAATTTGTAAGCCACCTTTAATGCCCCAAAAAGAGTTTTTGAAACACTAACACTGGCCATATTGGTTATGAGATGAAATCCGCTGATAATAATTTAGTAGTAACCAACCCTGAAAGCCAAAATTTGTTCAACAAACTCTAAAAAAGCAAGATAAGATATCAGATCATCTGCTACAATTGTGAAATATATGGCCATATTTTGCAGTTTTGCCATAATAAACCCGACAAAATTAATATGGTTGTTCCTGATGATGAAAAACTATCCTGTGCGGTAAAAATCAGGCAGGGTAGATGTGGAAAAGTCTACCTCCACCTTCGCTCATGTTCCCCCCGATATTATTTAGTGGATACTCACTCGCAATTAAAACCGCTGAGCCTGTAATGGTCAAAAAGTGGAGTGACCATACTTAAATAAGCTGCAGGGTCTGACAGCACACATGGAGGCTGATAATAATTTGAATGATGTTAAAGTTTCAATCCAATGTATATCAAGAAATAGATTCTAGAAGTAGCTAATCAGCTTTCACAATCCTTCATTCAGCAAATGATGCCACCAATTATTAGTAAACAATATTTCTTATTCTCATTCACTTATGCAGATATCTAGGTAAATCAAGTAAAAGTTTAAGCCATTATTAATAGTAAAGCTCCAACTAATATTGTCTTACAAAGTTAGTGAAGAAGTAAAGGCTTGCCCATAATGTAGTTCAGAATAAGGTTTACAGGATGACAGGCATACATAACACTACTTCTCAGAGTGCCTATAGCACCTTGTTTTTAGAATTCAGTTTTCTTTTTGTCACCACACCAGTCATAGTTCTGCCTGATCATAAATCTAAAATTGATTGGCACCAACTTTGTGCGACAGCATGGGGTCTGATGTGATTTACAAAACAAAAGTCAAAATTTTGGGGCAAACTTTGCCGCTGTTCTACCACCAGAAAGAAAACTATCCCTGACTAAGAGTAATGACTATTAGTTTGATCTATGTGGATGGTATCATTCCCACAAATTATTGGTAGGGTTGAAAATAGCCCAGCCGCTGCTGGCCTAAAATTAAGAATGTCAGAGGATTCCTTTGAGGGCACTATTGATGACAATTGTGATTCCAAGGAATAGTGCATCATCAGGACTAGCCATACCTTGAAAATTCCATACTACATGTATGTAAATCCATGCACCCTGGAAAAAGGCTGTTCTTAACCTCATGTGGCACCTGGAATTTTCTCCAGTAATGGTGAAATCCAGTTACTGGTTGCCAACCTCTTGGTAGGACAATAAAGATAGAAAAGAACCAAGTAGGGCCTTCATTCATTTAGTTCCTACTATAGAATATTTATTTTCACACCTTTGGTAAGTTAAATTAAATAGTGTTGGACATTTGCCTTCCAAACCTCTGAATAAGAATGTTGTGGGTGAAATACAGCCAAATAGAGGGAATGTCAGACATTTATGAATCCACAATAAGTAGGAAATTAATTTGATAAATAATAATGATTTAGTCAGCCAAAAGACCCTGGCTGACTCTCAGTGGAAACCCACAAATTGGGCAACACTTTTATAAAAAATAATCAGGTAAATAGCACAAAGTTGGGAATTTGATTCATTTGACCTCACAGCCTATTTTGGGGCACCCATTGAAGGGTTCACCCCCAGCCTCATCTAATCCCATTCAAGCACCTATGCAGGGACCACCCCTTTTATAGGCGTGGCCAGGGTCCCCCAAGGTGCAATATGTTTAGTGAAAGGGGATTGGCTAGGATATATTAAGTCATTATCCCATGGGTGCGTCTTTACCCAAGTTAATCCCCCATTTGGCATTCATCCTAAAGGAAGCAAGTTTTGGAGATTTGATAGGCTAGAATTACATATTACCAAATTTGGAAAATCCCAAGCTGTATGAACGTCAAGTTTCAACGTTTTAAACACCTTAATCAATTTATTAAGCTATACTCTTTTTTTACCCCCGCGCAGCACCTATTAAAACTATAAAGATTTAAACTTTTTAGTGTTTATTTATTTTTTATTATTACCCTATCAGTGGCGAGAAAAGTCCCTGATTTATATTGTTGGATTTAAGGCAGCAAGCACCAGTGAGCTAAATTACAAGCCAAAAATCCAACAAGTGGTGTTTACTTCAGGGGCAGCCTATACACCACAAAAACTACTAAAACGATGGAAATGAACCCTCAGCTAGCCTCCATTGAACTCCTGCTATCTAGTGCTCTGTCTCGCCTTAAACAGCTTGAGCAGCACTCATAACAATGTCCTGGTATAATAAAACCCCCTCTGTGAGACAAGTTTATACCTGGTGAGGGCAGTATTGCCTCCTTCCTATATGTGTATGAATCTACGATGGAAGGAGCCACTCACCAGCAAAAAATCCGGTTCAATCTTAATTGCTTAAATCAAATAGCATAAGAAAGAATGGTTACCACCATGGTCAACCTCAGTACTTGGGTAGAGGTTAAGCAAGTGCTGCTTGATGAATTTGGTTCTAAGTAAAGTTTGCAGCGACAAAAACAAGCCTTTATGTGCCTTAGTTCGCAAGAGGGAGAATTGATTACCTTTTTTGTTGAGCGCTTCTATAATAAAGCTCAACCTTTGTTGCTTGCACAAACGCTCCCTCTTGAAGATAAAATTGCAGCTATCTTGGCTGGCTTGACATCTCATCCCTCATTGGCGATGCGTCTCTCTTCTGTAAAGAACACGTTTAAAACTGTACAGGATATTAAGGAGGCTTTATTAGCAGTTGCAGATATCTATGAGCGTGACACTACACAAGGAGCTATGAGCCAAGATTCTACGCCGCCAAATTTAGCATCTACCACGGCTGTTTCCATCTGGAAACTGACTCCTATGGAGTTGCCATCACCCACTGTTTCCTCTTCCCATAACAACAATCAGTTGGTAATGGCGGCGATGGGGAATTGCTCTTCATCGTCTTTAGTTGAAGAGACTCAGTTGGTAAAAGCCATCTCCCCTTTGCCTTGCTCAACTTCTTCTTTAAAGCGGCTTTCCCAAGTGGTCCCAAAACTGGCTCTTAAGCCCAAACCCCTTTCTCAGAGTCCACAAGCTACACCGCCTGTTTCACAGAAGAACACAGCCACCAAATGACCTATAGCTGTTAAAGTTAAAGCATTCACCTCCACGGTGCTATACCCCTCAACTTCTCAATCAGCTACTTGGCCTGAAACCTGTCTCCCTGAGGCAGCAAAAGCCTACTATTTCAAAGGTTGAAACTCGGTATGTAATAATTCCAACTCCTCCCCCAAAAGTTAATAATGTGGAGGAGCAACCCCAGTGCCTATCATCCCATAAGGGAAGTCCTAAACCTATCCCACTTCCTATGGGCTCCTTGATCTGCATTGATAATCCCTCTGGTGACGAGTCTGAGGGGGTGATGAAGATGTTGGTCATTATCTTTTAGGAGCCCCAGGTGAAGTGGAGGTACCTGATTGGTTGAACCTAGGGAGAGTGAATTGGGCTAAGATCCCTCGTCACACTTATCTTTGGCAAGTGATAAAGGGCCTTGAGATTATTGACACTGCCACTGACGCTGACCAGCTTATTGCCACATTTCTCCAATCCACCCAGTGTATTCATACTCTGCAGACTATCCAGGAAAAATACCCTAATACTGCCAAACAACTTGCCTCCACTTTTTATCTTAAAGAGGTCCTCGCTCTTCCCTCACCTTGGGTGGTACTTTAACTAAAGTGGAGGTCATTGTTAATAAAGTGCGTGTTAAAAATATCGTTGATACTGAGTCCCCAGTGAACGTTGTGTCACTAAGCTTATAAAGAAAATTAAGCTGGCCCCTGACCTTGACTGCACTCAAGAGTTTAGAACGATAGGTTCACACAACACCCACGCCATTGGAGCCTACTCTTCTCTGCCCATACGGTTTAAGAAGCTTCTCTTGTCATCTCCAGCAGTGGCTTTGACCAATAACACCCATGATTTACTCATTGGAACCCAATTAATGCTCGAATATGAAGGTGTTATTAATTTGAAGCAGGGCTATCTCTCCCTACTTAACTACGAGGTTCCTCTGATTCTGTCTAATGAAGAGCTTAGTAAAAATTATGCTTGCACAGTTGAATATCCCTACTCCGCTCTATCCCTGCATTACACCACGGCAGAATAGAATACAAAACTGTTGCCTCCCTCAGTGGATACCCTTGATGGCATCCCTTTCTATGCTTCTGAAGAGGTGGTCATTAAGGCTTGGGAACAAAAGGTAGTTGACACAAAGATTACCATGCAAAACCCACACAACTGCCTACTGCACCTCATCAGTATAGATGGAATTAGTCCATTAAAGCCCAGAGTTTTGCAAGGCGTGTTAAAACCACCTATCATCAGCCTATAAATCTTTTTATGGGAAATTATTAAGAAGGATATGGTGGTAAAAAAGCATCAGGATATCGGAAGAGGCCTGCTGCTACCCGTTGAGGACATCAAGCAAGTCCACTTTATTAGGTCTATGGTAGATATGAGCCTACCTGCTGATCACTCCATATGTACTCTAACTTCTGTTCAAATCTCCGATAAACTAACTCCTGCTGAGTTAGATAAAGTCCACACCTTACTCGAGGCCTACAGTGACATTTTCTACAAATATGAAAATGACTATGGGCATATGAAGGGGTGGATGCATACAAATGACGTTGGTGATGATAAAACTGTTCGCTCCAAGACCTATCACAAATCAAAAGTTGAGGAGCTACAGATGCAGATGGAGCTCAAACAGCTGCTGGATGCTGGATTGCTGGTTCCATCACAAAGCTTTTGGTCCTCCCCCTTTACTAATAAAGAAGAAAAATGGAGGTCATCAAGTAGTGATGGACTACCACAAATTAAACAACTTCATCAAGAAGGATAGCTATCCTATCCCTCACATTGATGACGCATGGCCCAACTCTCTGGGTCTAAATACTTCTCCGCCATGGACCTAGCTAGTGGTTATTGACAAATGGACCTTTCTCCACAAGACCAGGAGAAATGTGCTCTTATTTGTAGCGAGGGTCTCTTCCAACCTACCTAGCTACTGCAAAGGCTGTGCAATGCACCCACCACTTTCCAGCGAGCAATAAATCATATCATGCAGGATCTAAAATTAAGCTGCATTATTGTCTACCTCGATGATATTAAAGTCTTCTCTAAGACTTTCAATGAACACCTCGCACATCTAAAGGAGGTTTTCAACGCTTGCGGGCTTCTAATATCAAATTAAACCCTCTAAATGCACATTTTTCCATAGGAAGCTGGATTTTATTAGAAACGCTATCTCCAAAGATGGCATTTAACCTCTTCAAGGTAAAGTTGAAGCTATAGCTAAGATGCCTGAGCCCAAAACCCTTTGCGACATCCAGGTATTCTTGGGTATAATGGGGTATTACCATCAATTTATACCAAAATTTGCGCAGCTCAGTGAGCCCCTCAAATGGCTCTTAACTAAGAACACCCCTTTCCATTGGTGTGCTGAACAAAAGGTCGCGTTTGAAACTCTGAAGAAGCTATTGCAAAAAAGACTGATACTCCGCCACCCTAACTAAAGTGAGCCCTTCATGTTGTTCACGGATGTCTGACTATGCTGTTGGAGCTATCTTGGCTCAATTGGATGAGCATGTAGTTGATTATCCTGTGCCTTACTTTAGAAAAATGCTTTCTAAAGCTGAGCGTAACTACAGCGTCACGGAGAAGGAGTGTTTGACTATCCTGATTGATGTCAAACACTACGCTTCTTCCTATATGGGACTCCCTTTAAAGTAATCACTGACCACGCCTCTCTGAAGTGGTTGCAGAATATGAAGGACCCCACGGGGCGGTCAACTCGCTGGGCTCTGAAGCTCCAGCATTACGATTTGACTATTGAACATTGGGCAGGGATGCTCCACATGAATGTAAATGGGTTAACATGGCTTCCTGTTCTTCACTTAGACAATTTTGAAGCTGAGAGGTTAAAAGATCTCCTCATGACTCCTGACACTTGGGCTGATGAAGATTAACACACTATAGAAGATGCTCGCTCATCACTCCTGCAACACAAAAGTAGAGAATGGGAAATTAAATAAGAAAGTAGGAGTAAATTGGTTGCCCTATTTCCGGCCATCTGAGCGTGTCCCTATCATTTTAGAGTCTCACACTATCGTGGGGCATGGCATAGTATGCAAAACCTATGAGTGGATAAAAGAGCGGTACTATTGGGAGGGAATCATGGAGACCATAACTGAAGTCTTAGATGCATGCCTGACCTGTAAGAAAAAAATCAGCTTCAAGACCCAATATCAGTATCAAACTATGATGCCCCACCAACCCTTTCACACCATAAGTTTGGACATGATATGTCCTCTCCATCAAATTACAGGTGGAAACCGTTATATCTTGGTTGGTATTGATCATTTCACCAAGTGGGTTGAAGCTGCGGCTCTTCCCAATCAGACTGCTAAAGCTACGGCTACCTTCTTACACCAGTACATCTTCACCCAGCATGGGTGCCTCAGGTCCTCCTATGTGACAATGGGAAAAATTTACTTCACGAGTGGTAAAGCTCCCCACCACTTCTATGGGAGCTCAACAACTCTTCTCAGACCCCTATAACCCATCCACAAATGGGGTGGTAGAAAGAGTTAATGGGACCTTGGTCTGTATTTTATGCAAAATGACCACATCAGACCCTCTCCACTGATATCTCTACTTGCCCAGTGCCCTCATGGCCTACCAAATTAGCTACTATCGCATCCTCAAGATGTCCCCTTTCCAGGTGTTATATGGGCAAGAACCTGGGGTGCCAGCATTATTAGCCAAGTATATTTTCTCTTCTTGGACTGATCCTGAACAAGCCATGAAAAAGTAGGCTCAACACATCATCCAATTAGAATCAGTGGCCAAGACAAATTTAGTAAAGACTGTTGCAAAAGAAGGCCAAGCTGCTAATGAGCTCAGGGCTCCTCTTCCTTCATTCCAAGTATCCGACTTGGTACTATATACCATAATTAAATCACTCCAAGAATTTAAAAGCTTGTCTCTAATTTGGGAAGGGCCTATTTCAATTACATACAAGCGAGGGGATGAGGATTCTATCAAATCCCTCACTTCTGGACTCACCATCAACTGAGTTCATAGCTGCTTCCTTCAGCTCTATTCTCCCCCCAACATTCTTGAGGGGGTAATGTTGGACATTTGCCTCCCAGGCCTCAGAATAAGAATGTTGTGGGTGAAACACAGCCAAATAGAGGGAATGTCAGACATTTATGAATCCACAATAAGGAGGAAATCAATTTGATAAATAATAATGATTTAGTCAGCCAAAAGTCCCTGGCTGACTCTGGGTGAAACCCCGCAAATTGGGGCAACACTTTTACCAAAACTAATCGTTTAAATAGCACAAAGTCAGGAAATCTGATTCCTCTGACCTCGCAGTTTATTTTTGGGCACCCATTGAAGGGTTCGCCCCCAACCTCATCTAATCCTATTCAAGTACCTATGCGGGGACCACCCATTTTATAGGCATGGCCAGGGTCCCCCAAGGTGCAAAATTTTTAGTGAAAGGGGATTGGCTAGGATATATTAAGTCATTACCCCATGGGTGCGTCTTACCCCAAGTTAATCCCCCATTTGGCATTCAGCCTAAAGGAAGCAACTTTTGGAGATTTGATAGGCTAGAATTACATATTACCAAATTTGGAAATAACCCAAGCTGTATGAACGGCAAGCTCCAACATTTTAAACACATTCATCAATTTATTAAGATATACTCTCTTTTATCCACGCGCAGCACCTATTAAAACTATAAAATCTAAACTTTTTTAATGTTTACATATTTTTTATTATTACCTTATCAGTGGCGAGAAAAGCCCCTGAATTATATTGTTGAATTTAAGGCAGCAAGCACCAGCGAGCCAACTTATAAGCGAAAAATCCAACAAATAGGATTACCAGATTAGTCAGAATCCCTGGTAAAACTTGCTGTACTAATTGGGACAAAAGGACAGAAATCTTAGAATACCAAAAGTACAATTCTTTAAATTATTTAAACAATATTACAGAGTTTTTGCACAAGATCATTATAATCTTGGGTGTGCAAAAGATAGTTTTTAAGGTCAACGTTGGAGATCAGCTGTCAATTTATATATGGCCAATTTGGCGTTCACAGGAAAGTGATATAATAGTTGCTGAAAAAGTTGCTAACCTACTTGAACATGGGCTGTTTGTCCCATCCTCAAGCCTTTGGGAGACTCCAAATTTAATTTATAAAATAAAGGAAGGATCCAACCATGTCATTATTGACTATCATCAGCTTAATAAAATATGTAAAGACTCATACCCACTTCCACAGATTGCTGACCTCTTGCTTTCTTAGAAGGGAAACAATTCTTTTCAGTGATGGATCTCATAACCAGGTACTGGCAAATTGACCTACCTAGAGAGGATCAAGAAAAATGTGAAATTATTATCACAGCTCATAATGTAAATGGCCATGGGGCCTATAGAAAACTCTGGAACAGGTCAATGGGAGTACAACTGGGAATCCCTTTAATTTCACCATCATGTAATACATTGGTTGTTGTGCAATGTTTCAGACACACAATCCCTCTAAGAAAACTACTACCTTTTAGTTAGTGAAGCCTGTGTTTAAATGGTATATTGTATCCATTGACGTTGTAGGGACTGTCAAAATCTGAGGATCGCTCACTTGGAAGTTATTATCCTTCACATCTATTCAGGCTGAAGTTCCAATAGTTGATCCTCAATAGTGCCTGTAGTTTATGGGATTTGAACCATCTATTAACTCAATAGGCCTATTAAATTCGCCTCATTTCTTCTGGCTGATTTTGGGCGTAATTTTTCTTCATAATTGGGAACTTCATCCAAGGCAGGATTATATACAAACTGGAGATTCAGTCCTTCCAGTTTGTCGACACTTCTCCAAGGTTGGGATTCAGGATAAAAACCAGGAAAAGGATAAAATAAATATTACTTTCTATTAGAAGTTATTTATTTGATAATGGTCAATAGGCCAGGCGCCGGTATTTAAAACTCTAGGGCATCTCCTGGCCACATCCAGCACAAAATTTCAACAGCTATTTTGCCACTCAGTTCGGCCTATGACTGAAACCTTTTCTTAGGTTTATTGGTGGCAAAATACTCTCAAAATTGGGAGGATTTCAGGTACAAAAATTGTGATAAAAGCATGCAAAGTTGTCCTAAGACCTTCAGGATTTCAGTTTTGTCATACTGCTGATGAGACACACCTTCTGTGAAATTTTGGCCTCAATTGAAGAAAATGATGCACCCCTAATAGGGACGTTGGCAGGCCTCTTCCTCAATAGCCTTAAGTAGCCCCCTTTGGGCGGTCCACATAAGTGCTATCATACCAATTACGTGTATCAACATACAAATTTCGCCCTCAGGCGAAAACGTTTATAATGTTGTTAGTTCATTTAATTGTCCATGGGACTTTTAAATGTAACTTTGGGTCATCCCCAAATTATTTTGTATATAATTGAATGGTCTATGTTTTGATAATTGGGACCAATTGCTGAGATTTAATGTATTGGAATTGGCCATAATATGCAAGCATATTTGGGCTGAGCACCTGATAAATTACTCAATTGAATTGTCATTAAGATAACTAGCCTGAGTTGTATAATTTCAATAGGCGTTAGCTCAAGCGTTGAAAGGATAATCAGCCTGATCTGATGGTTGTCAAAGGTTTATTTTCGAGTCAACCACCAGAATCTGGCAGGGCCATTGCCCCTGAGTACTGAGAAAAGCCAATATGTCATCATAGCAATCAACCATCTAACTCATTGGTTATAACGCGGGCTATTTCTAAAGTAGATGCCAGCAGTACTGCAAAATTTATAATGGATCAGATAATTTATTGGCTTGGTTGCCCTCAGGTTATTTTAATGATAAGGTAGCAACTTTACCATACATGTCATACAGTATTAAATGAGTTAATGAGAATATAGGGAGTACTGACAATGCTTACCATCCAGATACCAATGTGTTTGTTGAACAAGTTAATGGTACTCTGGCTGCTACTTTGAAGAAGCTTGTTATTGGGAATCTTCTAAATGGGTAACATACTTGTTAATGACTTTCACCTACAATCTAAGTTATTATTCATCAATGGGGAATTCCCCTTTTTGATTGCTTTATTGGCGTCTGCTGGTTTACCCCAAATTATTTATTCTGCAATTAAATAGAGTCCAGAAATGACACCTCTTTAATATCTGGAGAACTTGACAAAAATCCTGATTGGGTTACAGTCCTCCATCTATGCCTATACTCTCAAGCGGAAGTTTAAGTCTAAGAATGTATAGATGCCAAACAGCCATCTATTAACTTAGTAATTTGCAATTGGGTTATTATTGTGATATTCATAATTTTGGACGTTGAAACAAATTAGCCAATTAAGGATTGGTACTTTTATAAGTTATTAATAAGTCATCATTGGATGCCTACATGATTAATGAATTTCTAATGGTTGTATCATAAATAGAGTGCATGTCAGGGTAAATCATGACATTAGTGGAATTCCAGAGGTTACAGAGATCATCCATTAGATCAATAGGGCATGTGATGAAGTTAGATAAAAATAATTGCATATCACATGAATAAATTGCAGTGAAATTGTTTAATTAATCATTTAAGTCACCTTAGTTGCCATAATAATATTGAGTAGTTAATCACACCAAAAAAATTTATAATGAGACTGAAACTATTCCCACTGCCTTTCAAAATCATATGCAAGTTGCAATTTCATAAGCTTCATAGAATAGTGCATTTCTTTAAATCAATTTAAGCTTAGGTAAGTCCAGAAAGTTAGATAGTATATAAAACCAAGGCATTCATTTGGTTAATCTTTTTGGGCAATAAAAATATTCTTTATCATGCAAACATTATTAAGTTTATTTACTAAAGTGTTATCAATACTAATCTACCACCCCAGCCTACAAGAAACTCCCTTTCAAATTTCCCCTCTTAAAATCATATCTTTAGGCAACTCCCATACCAGCTTACCCACCATTCCTTATACTAGGATACCTCTAGTTCCTTGTCATACTTGTTTAAACCCCTTGGTTATGCTTGCTCATGGTTAGTTACTCCCAACCAGGTCAGTAGTACACCAGTACCTGAAAATTTGACCGCTAAAATTTACAATAAATATCCCACCACATTTTTATTATTGGAGGATTTGATATTTGCCTTGTTGATAGGAAGTTACCAATTGCTGGTGCAGATGTTTTCCCCAGTAAAGAAAGATAAAACAAAGGGTGGTTAGACTTGCAGGTAAAACTGATTCCACTCAGTGCAGGTTTCATGTTTGAAAACTGTACTGGGTAGAATAAATTATTGGTGTGGTATATTGTGTCCCAAGATTGACCCACCTCAAATATTTTAGAAAGATAAAACAACTTATAAAGTAGCAGTAGGACTCATTCAAGTGCAGACAGTAAGTGTGGCCAGCCATACACTTATGACTTACTCTACAGTTCCCTTGCCTAAGAAATAAACTTTAGCTGAAGTAAAAGAAGGTCTTACGTTATTGGGGGCTTATTTCAAAGCTTATTCTGATAACTATTCAGATGACTCACAAAATATTATGGCATTAGGCTCACAACTCACTGGTGATGCTCTGGGTTGGTTTATAAGGGCATAGAAGAGAATGAGAAAAAGTTGTGTGAAGATTATGGAGAATTTAAAGGCCAGTTGTTAGCTGCTGCAGCTTTCACTGGTAGCAGATTACAGGCACGGATTGCCTTGATGAACCTTCAATAGGAAGGTCAAACCATCGAGAAACATACTCATAAGATCTCTGAGAACTTTCAGAGGGCAGAATTAGATGAGATAATGGGAGCGCTTTATTTTAGAAAAAGGTTGGAAGGTCACTTAGCAGATTTGATCAGAAACCACCCCATCACACTACCCTTAAACAAAGTTATTGAGGTCACACAGAGTCTAATATTGGGTATTAACAGACCAAGAGAATGCTGGGAACAGAAATGCTATAAGGAAAATCCTCAGACCCTTAACTCCTTATCAAAAAAATGACAAGAAGTCTTATCCAGTATTGAGTTTGAACTTAAACGTTGGAAAGAGAAATTTGAAAACTATGGCTTTACTGAACACTGGGGCCTCATGGAACTTTATCTCAGATCATGCAGTGAAAATGTTGCGCGTGCTTGAAAAGAAACCCTCTAATGAAAGTAACCTTGGGGAATTATGAACAGTCTCTAGCTTACCGCTGCTCACGGTACATTGACTTGAAGTTTGAGGTAAGTAAAATGAAAGTTGAGTTTTGGTCCTGCGTAGTTTACCCCATCCTGTAATTCTTAAATATTCTTGGTGGACGCAAGTTGAACTCCAGCACAGTTATGGATGGAACTCTATCACAATTAAGCTAAAGGATGAGCTCATTGAGTGTGCATTAGAAGAGCATAAAGGTTTATACATGTCCGCAACAGTTTCTCAGGGTGGTCCATTGGGGCCTTTCAAAGGAAAAACCCTGAGTATCTCACAAAATGGGCTTCACTTTTTGGAGAGGAGGAGGCTAAGCAACTAGGAGCTCATGGATCCTTTGATATTGCGATTGATTTACTAGAATGGAAGCAGCCCACCCATGGACCTATTTATAGTTGCAATAAAAGGGAACAAATTGTCCTGAGAGAATACCTGGATACAATGCTTGAGAAGGGGTTTACATGAGTGCCCCGCTCTCCCTGTTCATCACACTTATGTTTTTTAGTAAGAAGGATGGTGGACTACGGCCATGTATAAACTACCGGAAGCTCAATGATATAACTATAAAGAATTGGTATCACTTACCTGATGCTGATCACTTGAGCGACCAATTGTCTGGAGCTATAATTTTTCTAAAGTTGACTTGAAGGATGCATTCAACCAGATACGGATAAATGAGGGTGATGAGTGGAAAACAGCATTTAAGACACGATTCTGGGCTAGTTGAGTATCTGGTTATGTATCTGGGTTGTGCAACGCACCTAGTACATTTCAACAAATGATTAATATGGTGCTGGGTGGCTACCTGGACCCCTTCTGCGTAGCCTACCTTGATGACATTTTAATCTACAGCAAGACGCTGGAGGAACACTTACTGCACTTAAACTTGGTCTTTGAGCAGCTTGGAAGGTACAACTTGAATTTGAAGATTTCAAAATGTGAGTTTGCGCAGGAGGAAGTTGAATTTCTTGGTTATGTTGTGGGCAGGAATGGGTTTACCATGGCACCTAGCAAAGTGGATGCCATTACATCTTGGCCTACACCTAATAGTTGGAAGGACATTTGTAGTTTTTAAGGCTTAGCAAACTTTTTCAGGGATTTTATCAAAGACTTTTCTTCTATTGAGTTAACCTTAACATGGATTACATCAGAAAGTGTTCCATATAAATGGTCTCAGGCAGCGGAAAATTATTTTTCTGACTTAAAGGCTGCCTTTGTTTCTGCACCTGTTTTGTCAATGCCTAATGATGAAAAGCCCTTTGTGGTTGAGACTGATGCTTCAGGATATGCTCTTAGGGGGGTTTTGTTGCAGGAGGGGGATGATAGTAGGCTACGTCCCATAGCCTATTATTCCAAGAAATTTATCCCAGCGGAATGCAACTATTCTATCTATGACAAGGAAATGTTGGCTGTTGTGCAATGTCTAAAACACTGGTGCCGGTACCTGTGTGGGGTAAAGTATCCAGTAAAAGTTTTGACAGAACATAAAATCTTGACTTACTTTTTCACCCCACGGCAATTGAACCAGCGTCAGGCATGATGAGCAGTTACTCTGGCGGATTATGAATTGGACATTGGTTACAAACCTGGAAAAATTAATGTGGTTCCAGATTCCTTAAGCTGGCGTCCTAGTATGATACCTGAAGAGGGGGAAATTACTGAATTTAATACACAGGTGCTTCTGAAGGCCAAGTATCCCGCTGCATTATTATCTCATCTTGTACTAGTGAGCCGTGGAGATGAAATTTTAGATGTTCAAAATAATGATGCTTTTTGTCAGAATGTGAAGGATGATATCATTCAAAGCTTAGACAGTATGTGGTAAAAAAAGGGTTACATGTTAAAGGGTCAGTCAGTATTATGGAAAGGTTGATTTTATGTACCAAAAGGACCTTTAAGATTGGATATCTTGCGCAAGCACCATGATGTAGGCATGGCAAGACACCCTGGAAAGAATAAAATGATCCAACTTATTCAAAGAATTTACTTATGGCCTGGTCCTATGGGATTTACATAAAATATGTGGCAGGATTTGAGGTCTGTGGGCGCACCAAGGTTCGTAGAGGACTTCCTGAAGGACAATTACAACCATTATCTTCGCGCAAAAGCCATTGGAGTCAATATCCATGGATTTTATAGTAGAGCTACCCCCGTTCCCAACGATTCAATGCAGTATTGGTGGTGGTAGATAAATCCACTAAAATGGCTTATTTTATCTCAACTACTACCAATGCTACGGCGTAAGAGATAGCTCATCTGTTTTTAGAAAATGTATTCCTTCATCATGGTACTCCCAAGGAGGTGATCTAAGACAGAGAGACTAAATTCACATCAAACTTTTGGAAACAACTCCTTTTAGATCTTGGAATTAAGAGATGTTTATCCACCGCATACAATCCGCGGACTGATGGACAGACTGAGTGAGTTAATAAGGTGCTGGAGCAGTACCTGAGATGCTATGTTAATGTGGAGCAGCACAACTGGGTTGAGCTGTTTCTCATGGCCCAGTCCTGTTATACCACTATAGATCATTCTTCAACTGGAATGTCACCATTCAAAGCTAACTATGGGAATGATGTGAATTGGGAGCTGATGCCATCTTTTGAAGCAGATAACTTCTCTGGGAGGGAATTTTTATGAAACATCCATCAAAATCATGAACTTTTTTTGGCAAATCTGAAACAAGCAGTAAATACTTACAAATACTTTTCTGATAAGAAGCGTGTGCCTGGTAAGGTGTTGGAAGTAGGAAGCCAAGATTTCCTGGATGCTCGCAATATTCATTTGGATGTACTATGTCAGACTCTTGCTTATTGGCGCATAGGGCCATACAATGTCACAGAGGATTTAGGAAAGGTGGCTTACTGTTGGGATTTTGCCCATATTCCCAGCCTGCTATATTACCAGGAATCGCTAGGGGATAATTACCTAATGTGAGGTGAATTGGAAATTGGTTGACCCTAATATCAGAGTAACTATGTTTGGGGGATTTTGGGATATTCGCCTAGTAGTATCTGTTTGGGTTTGATCCAGACAAATACTTAAGATCTCATCGAGTGGAGTTGCTGACGAAATAGGGACATCTGATAGTGATTAACTATCAGGTGTACTGATTGGGTTTAGTCAGGTATCATCACTGACTGATTGGGAATGTAAGTAGTGAGTTGCAAGGCGAGTAATGCCGCCTGCAACTAGTGAATTAATAAGTTGGTTCATGACCTGCCATAATGGGTAATAAGTCCCATTACCTAAGCAGGTCGCTAGCCAAAGATGTTTGTTTTTTTAGATCAAGAGGAAAATAATAGGGACAAGTTTTCTGACTCTTTCCATTTAGGTCTCAAGGATGCTAATGACATAATCCTAGCCAGGATGGAGATGATTATCGCAGATGAGACACCAAAGGGGTAATTCAATGGCAACGGCTGCCATTTCATCAAAGAGGTGTCAACTGAGGGTTAGATGACTAAATCCCCACTATAAATTCCCTAGAATTCTTTTATAAGAAAAAACACAAGAAAATCAGAGTTTAGAACAGTTTATACAGTCCTATAGTTTTCATTCAGGATATAGTTTAAGTGGTAAACTTTATCAGCTTTCAATTGTTCTATTCTTCTCAAGGATATTATTGATGTGTGCGATAATTGGGAGACTCTTTAAGGAAAAGAGAAAAAATCTGTTTGGGGATGTAGAGAAGAAGGAGAAACAATTGGGGATTGCTGCCAACTGTGTGTTGGACTGAAGAAACTGTCACCAGGGAATCTCAGAGAAGATTGGGTTGACAGTACAAGGGAGCAAATCCCTATATCAAGACATCTCAAGTATTTTGAGCGGGAATACTGGCCAAGCGTTAGGCCAAGATCTAAGAAATCCACTCTACTACAGATAATAGTCGTCATACTATTATTAACCAATAATATCAAATACTATACAATGCGGATGGATTGCACAAGAACTGAACCTGTGCAGTAATAAGTTTATTAGTGTTATTTACTGATAATACAAGAACTAATAAATTTTTGCAAATTGGTGCTCACTGCAGGGGTGTAGTTGAGTAGATGAACTTGAAAGGATGTCATATAAAGATGAGTTACAAAAACTATGAACAGAGTTAGCCACTATAAATCAGAATGCCCTAAACTCAGCGGATCATCAAGAATTTGCAGCCTTGGAAGAATGAGTTGCCAAGATGGAGGAAGGGATCAATAATATTGCAAGTTTTGGGAATGAGTTACTTAGAAAAGTAATTTTGTCAAAGAAGAAAGAAGGGGACCTAATTTGAGAGGTCTTATATCTGAAAACAGAGTAAGAAGCAGATCTCGTTTTTTTGAGAACTTTCAGCGCTGATATCAAGTGATTGATCAAGCAAGTTAAGGAGCTAAAAACTCACAAATGCGATTGTGAGCCATTTGTGGAAAGTGATGCCAAAGAAAGAAGCTCTCATACGATAATTGGGAAGTTGAATACCCCAAGAAACATGCTTCCCACTTTTATTGCCATTTTGGAGATGCTGCCTAAAGTCACTCCCCAAGTGAGATGAGTGGCCAAACCTAGAGAATCGGCTAGAGATAACTCTGAGGAATTTAAGGGGATGCCAAAATTGACAACGTTCCATTGGGATAATGCCCCAGCAATTTTCTGACTGTTCAATATGACTATGTACAGCTACAGTGATTGTCAAAAGGCGTAATGGTTATGAATTGCCTAGAAAACAACTGTCAAAACTTAGTGTTACCCCACCTGGAGGGGAAAAGCTGGTCATATGTGGAGGCTAAGGCAGCCTGTAAGGAGAGTGTCTATAACTCTCCTGTTTCCAGCATGGAGTTGCTCAGTGCACAGAGCCAATGCATGGAAACTAGCCATTAGAACCAAAGTTATTAGAGCCCAGCAGAGGAGGCTGGAGCAATAATGACGTATAGGGAAAAGTGTGATTATTAAAACAGAAACCCCACCAAAAATGATGCGGTGCACAAAAGGGAAAATGGTAAGCATCCCAGGATGGAGGGAAACTGGGTGAACCAACGGTGCATGAGGTCTAACCAGATCATCTGTAAAACTGTTTGGTATATGTAGTGCAAGACCTCCTCAAAGGGGTCCGCACACAGGATTGTTTGGAATAGCATTTAATAAATGGTAAAATGGGGAAGTTTTATTTGGGAAGTCGACCAACAAGGAGTGTTGGTCATGGGAAACAAAAAAACAACATTGGGGGAATAAATGGTTTTCTTAAGTGGGCCCAAGCACCGACCCACCAATAGGCCAACACTACCATCTGAATTGGTCAAACATGCTGAAACTGACTTCACTCATGAGTGATCAATTGAAGTTGGATCTGACCTAAACACATCACTTCATAAATGGAATGGGTTTCAAAACCCCATTCCCCGACTAACCAAATGGAACCATCCACATTAATTTAATAGACTATCCGTTTTAACGCCTGGGCTGATGTAAGGGGCTGAGAATTTGACACTTCACTAGTACCAAGCTGGGCATATTTTGCCTGTACCCAGCGTTGGTCTAGGGTATGCCTAAGGTTAGGGAGGGCCTGTAACTTCACCTTCTGGGCCTCCTGGCGCCCAGCCTTATCCTTGGGGTTGGTCCCCACTATGATGTCATGTGACCATGACATTACCCTCTCCTCCTGATGAGGCTTGACCCCCCCCTCCAGGGGCTTGCGCAAGGGAAAACTTCTTGTGGGCAGGAGCCAACTTCATGGCGGCAACGGTCAGTTTGGGGTTGAGAACCAGCAGCCTGGGGGAAACGCTTGTGGAAGGCTTCAATCAGATCTTGGGCATGCTCACAGTCGCGCGCTGGAACCCAACTGTTCTCTGCCGCGTCAAAACCCTTCCAGGATACCAGGTACTCCAATCTTCTTTTAACGCGGCGGGAGAAAACTATTTCTTCCACCTCCCACTCTGGCACCCCATTCACAAGATAGGCCTCAGGAGCCTCTGGTGGGGGGCCCTCAAACAACATCAATTAGCTCTCATGGAAGACTGAGAAGATCTGAAATGAAGAGGGAAGATATAGCTGGTATGAGGCATGGCCCAACTTTCTAACAATGCGGTTAGGGCCAATTCCTCTTTGGTTCCAGCTTCTTGCATGGCTGCTAGATAGGGATGTTATGAGCATCAAGCATCATGAGATCCCCTTCTTTGTACGCAGGACCTACTCGGCGCTTCCCATCAGCATTCCCCTTATACACTTGCATTGCCGCCTCCAAGATTGTGGAAACCCCCTGGTAAACATTCTTAATTGTCTTGGCAAAGTCCACCACTGCTTCAACCTTAGACCCACAGCTGGGCTCCATGTTAAAGGCGGGGTTAAAGCCATGGCTGGAGAAAAAAGGGGAACAACTGATCGAAGAATGCAACGTTTTATTGTAACTAAATTGGGCCATAGGAAGGTGAGAAGCCCAATCAAATGATCCGCGGCGGTGTAACGCCGCAGGAACTGCTCCAAGCACTGGTTCACTTGTTCAGTTTTCCCATTTGATTGAGTGCGATAGGCAGTCAAAATATCAAGGGCAAATCTGAAGAGTCTTACACAACTCTTCCCAAAAGATGGAGGTAAATTGGGGTCCCCATTCACTGATAATCTCTTGAGGAACCCCATGGAACGCAAACACATGCGTGATGCAGAACCTAGACATCTCAGCCGCGGTTATTGTTGTTCTGCAAGGAATGAAGTGGGCGAACTTCGCAAAATGGTCCACCACCACCATAATGGCATCGTAACCATCAGAGACAGGTAGTTCCACAATGAAATCCATTGATAGGGAAGCCCAGGGCCCTTCAGCTTTCTGGACTGGTATCAAAAACCTTGCTAAAGGTTGACGATGTGGCTTCATTTGGTTGCAGATCAAACACTTCTTACAATACCGCCCCACTTGAGCAGGTAAGCCCTTCCAATTATAGGTATGACGTATCAACTCCAAGGTCTTTGCTTTCCCAGGATGACCAATGGTGATTCCATCATGATGGTCCCAGATGATTTCCAGGCGCAGTGGTCCAGCAGGTACCCAAAGGCGCCACTGAAACCACACCATCTCATCCTCTACGTGATAACCCCTGGCTAGTCCTCTTGATTTAAAGCGCTCTTAGCGAGTACCATAGTATATTCAGCAGATAGCAGCTGAGAAAGGACCGCCTTTCTGAACATACCATATTCCTCCGAATTTTCCAGAGGTGCAAGCGTTGGCCCATTGGCTGGGGGAGATGGAAGTTGAGACACAATTTTATTTGAAGGAATCATAACCTGTGTGTTGTGGGCCTCTACCTCCTTTGGATCAGGAGCTAAAGCAGGGTTGCGGCTTAAAGCATCCGCCAAACCATTATCCTTGCCCTTGGTGAATTCATAAGAAAAGGCAAATTGGGCAAGGGTCTCATGCCAACTGACCTGCCGTGGGGTTAGGACATGAGGGGCGCGGTAGTACAGCAAGGCACAGTGATCTGTACGTACATGGAATGGTTGGGTAGAGCCATTCAAGTGGTGACGCCAATATGTCAGCGCCTCCACCACTATAGTAACTCCATGTCGTAAACAGCGTAATTCAACTCAGGCAGAGACATTTTCCTGGAAAAATATCCCACCGGATGCTCTATCCCATCTTTGCCTACTTGTTACAAGGCAGCTGCTATAGCGAAGTTGGAGGCATCAGTAGACACAATGAACTCTTTGGAAGAGTCAACATGGTGAAGGATGGACATGGGCAACATGGTGCACTTCACAGCTTGGAAAGCATCCTCCAAAACGGGGGACCACTGAAGCACTTTTGCACCACTAGCCCCATACAAGGGCGCTGCCACCTCAGAAAGGTTTGGCGTGAACTTTTGAGGAACTTACATGCCCCCTAAAAACTCCTCAATTTTTTACTGAAGTAGGGGTAGGCCACTCACGAATTGCCTTCTACTTGTTTGGAGTTATCATGTGTCCTTGGTCAAACATGACGTTGCCCAAAAAGGTGACCTGGGACTTGAAGAGTTCACATTTGCTTATCTTCAGCGTAAGGCTGGCTGCCATTAACTGCCCCACCACTTGCCAAAGGTGTACTGCATGGGACTCCTGATCAGGGGAAAACACCAGGATATCATCCATGTAGGCAACCGCGCATACCCCTAGCAAGTCCCCCAACGCTGCATCAATGCGATGTTGAAAGATAGCAGGGGCATTCTTAAGCCCAAAGGGCATGATCCGAAACTGGAAAATCCCTTTTCTGGTACAGAAGGCGGTTAACCACTCTTGCCCCTTTTTAATCAGAATCTGTTTGAACGCATTAAGGAAATCCAGCTTGGAAAAATATAGCCTTCTCCACATAGCATGAAATCTGTAAGTCCAAAGGGATGGGATGTAGATCTGGTACAGTGACGTTGTTAAGGTTCCCATAGTCCACACATGGGCGTAGAGTATCATCAGACTTCTCAACAAAGAGAAGTGGGGAGCATACAGGGGAGGTACGCTGAAAAATTTCACCTTTGGCTAACTGTTCCTTCACCCACACATCCAACGCCTCTTCCTCCCAGACAGTCAATGGGTAAATGGAGGAAGATATACGCACCAGATCCACAGTGAGCTTGAAATCACAATCAAACTCGGAGTGTTCAGGGAGTGCATTGGTGGATGCTGTATCAAAAGAGGATTCCAAACCCTCCAAGCAAGAAGGTATAGGAACTTCCACTGAGGGCTTCAGCAAAGGGGCAAGGCTATAAGGGTGAAGGTGGGGCCAGTGGGACAATTCGCCCTGGGCGTTAGCCTCAGACAAAGGAAGAACCAATGTGCGACCATTCTTTAATGTAAGGGATAGGGTATTCTCTTTCAAGTTGGTTTTAAAGTCAAAAATTTCGCCCACTCCACTCCCAAAATGATAGGAAACAAGAGGTTTTTGATAGCCTGGAAGTGATCAGACAAGTGGTACTTGCCAACCTGATAGTACACTGTCCCTCTAATATTCAGAGTGGGAATACCTTGGGACGCCCCTCCCTTAACCACACCACCTGGCAAGTAACTCAGCTCCAGGTAGTCTGCTAGGCATTGGTTCATAAAGTTATTAGAGGCGCCAGTATCCACCAGTACAGTGGTGCTGAATTTCCCTAAAGGGGATGAAAGGGTAGCAGACAGTAGAAAAAACCCTGAATAGTCTTGATTAATAGCAGACAACGCCAGAACATCACCAAAAAACTCATCCTCTGGCATTAGCAGTCAACAAGGTGTGTTTTGGAATCATAGAAGGGGGAGGGATAGTTGCCACTCTTACTACTGAGGCCACATACCCCACCATGCCTTCTACAGGTGCATATACTTTATCATATTTAAGTCGAAGTTCTTTCTCCACTTCCTGAGTGCTACGGATCATGGTAGGGGTCAAACGAGGGTTCTCAGGGGTTATTTGATATACTAGAATAGAGCTCTCATCCAGGCCATAAGAGCTAATAAACGGCTCAGAGGTTTGGATAAGATTTTCATCATAAAAAGCGTTTTTAGATGTGAATGACCCTATTCCCCCAACTGCAATGGAAGGCATGACGTTATCCAAGGCCAACACACCCAGGCCCATCTGCGCTGATTCCACCAGCATTGTCTGAACGCGCTGTTGAAGGAAAACTCGTTTATTTAATTTTAAAATGATAAATTCAGCAGAAAGTCAGGGAATCATGACTTTTGGACCTTGAAGCATCCATATCCACCTGGTACAAGCATGAAGGGTGGATGCTTTCAATTGAAGGCAACCATAATAACGCCGAGTTTAATCAACCTTTGGGAAAAAGAGGAAACAGCGGTGCGGCTAACAACAGCCAAATCCCACAGCTGGCACCCACTGTTTCCACTTTGGAAAAGTCCTACACAGAAAAAGATTGTGCACATAGATTTAAAGGGTTGGTCGACTAATGTAAGGAGAGTGTCTATAAATCTACTGTTTCCAGCGTGGAGGTGCTCAGTGCACAGAGCCAATGCATGGAAACTAGCCATTAGAACCAAAGTTACTAGAGCCCAGCAGAGGAGGCTGGAGCAATAATAACTTATAGGGAAAAGTGCAATTATTAAAACAAGAACCTCACCAAAAACAATGCGGTGCACAAAAGGGAAAATGGTAAGCATCCCAGGATGGTGGGAAACTGGGTGAACCAACGGTGAATGAGGGGCTAACCAGATCATCTGTAAAACTGTTTGGTAGATGTAGTGCAAGACCTCCTTGAAGGGGTCTGTGCGCAGGATTGATCAGAATAGCATTTATTAAAGATGGTAAAATGGGGAAATTTTATTTGGGAAGTCGACCAACAAGGAGTGTTGGTCATGGGAAACAAAATTAAACAACATTGGGGGAATAAGGGGTTTGCTGAACTGGGCCCAAGCACTGACCCACCAATAGGTCAACACTACCATCCAAATTGGTCAAATATGCTGAAACTGACTTCACTCATGAGTGATCAATTGAAGTTGGATCTGACCTAAACGCATCACTTCATAAATGGAATGGGTTTCAAAACCCCATTCCTTGACTAACCAAATGGAACCATCCACATTAATTTGATAGACCATCCGTTTTAACGCCTGGGCTGATGTAAGGGGCTGGGAATTTGGCACCTCACTAGTACCAAGCTGGGCATATTTTGCCTGTACCCAGCGTTGGTCTAGGGTATGCCTGAGGTTAGGGAGGGCCTGTAACTTCACCTTCTGGGCCTCCTGGCGCCCAGCCTTATTCTTGGGGTTGGTCCCCACTATGATGTCATGTGACCATGACACAGCCATCATGAAGGAATTTGAGAGTCTGAAGCGCATGTTGAAGTGCAAACAGGAGTTTATGGGAATTTAGTTATATAAAGATGAGTCTTTAGCAAGCTTCGTGGATCAGTTCTACAAGTAGTTGCAAATTCGGGTTGGAGCGAGGTACTGGATGACTTCAATGCCAGAATCACATTACAAGCGGCCCTTTGGTCCTATTGCAATTTACACTGCATGATGTCTTCCATGTTCACAAAGGAAATTACTACTTCTCAAATGGTAGATAATTTGAAATTTTGGGAGCAACCTTTGATGCTCCAAACAGAAGTTTTAAATTTAATATGGTGAGCAGTTTAAATCACATGAAGGGGAACGAAGGTGCTAAAGAGCTGAACAACTGAACTGTGCCAGGGAATAAGACCAAAGAATTCAGATGGACGAATAAGAAAGAAAAGGTCTGCTACCAATGTGGTGGGAAAGGACATTTTGAAGTGCACTGTAAGAAGCTGAAGGATCAGATTAATGTGGTACAAGTGAAAGGATCAGCTGCCACCAAGGAATTAAGAATAGGGCCCAAGACCTAGATGGGGAACAGTCTAGAGCTGCGGAGAAGCATGTTCCTCCTGACATCATGTAGGAAATTG
>JAKSZP010001967.1:0-46459 GCA_022478985.1 Massospora cicadina | reverse complement strand
GATATCTGAATTCCTCACCCTAAAAATCCAAGGGATTCAGGTATTTCTAGGAATGATGGGGTATTACCATCAATTCATCCCCAAATTTGCCCAGCTCAGTGAGCCCCTTGTCCGCCTTTTGACAAAGAACACTCATTTCAACCAGGGTGCTAACAAAAGGCCGCTTTTGAGATTTTGAAGCAATTCTACAACAACGTCCTATCATGCTAAACCAGACTATGGTAAACCTTTCATTTTGCTTACAGATGCCTTGGACTATGCCGTTGTGTCCATCTTGGCTCAACTGGATTAAAACAGTGTAGATCATCCCAAATCATACTTTAGCAAGGTGCAATCAAAAGCTGAACGTAACTATAGCGTCACTGAGAAGGAGTGCCTTGCTTTTTTCTAGCTGTGAAATACTACATCTCTTTCCTGTATGGAACTACTTTCACTGTGGTTACAGACTACACTTCCTTGAAATGATTGCAAAACATGAAGAATCCTATCAGCCGTTTACCGCGTTGGGCTCTAAAGCACAAGCATTATGACATGAAGATTGAACATTGCGCTGGAACCCACCACTTGAATGTTTATGGGTTAACTTGGTTGTCTGCCCTGTATTTGGATAACAGCGAAGTTTAGAGATTATATGACATCTTAATGACCCCAGACTATTGGGACGATGAGGATGAGCCTGTTCAGAAGATGTTAACCTGGCACTCTTGCAACACCAAAGTGGTAAGCAGGAAGTTGTATAAACAGGTGAGGGGCAATGTAGTTGCCCCATCTTCGCCCCTCAGAACGTGTACATACTGTCCTGGAGTCTCACTCTACCCTAAGCGATGTAAAGTTTAGATAACCTATGAGTGGATTAGGGAGCGGTATTATTAGGAAGGAATCATGGAGACCATTGTGGAAGTCTTTGATTCCTGCCTCATATGCAATAAGCAATCCAGTTTCAAAATAAATAACAGTATCAACCGATTACCCCTATACAACCTTTTCAAAGAGTCAGCCTAGACGTGGTAGGTCATCTCCTGAAGAATACCGGTAGAAACAGATATATACTGGTAGGAATTGACCATTTCACTAAGTAGATGAAGCCGTGGCGCTCACATCCCAAATGGCCAAAGCCACTGAGTCCTTCCTGCATCAAAACATTTTCACTCACCATGGCTGCCCCCAGGTAATACTCTGCAACAATGGGAAGAACTTCACCTCCAGAATGGTCAAGATCCTGGCTAACTCCATGGGAGCCCAACAAATCTTCTCGGCCACTTATAATCCTTCTACCAATGATACCGTGGTGAGAGCAAATGGAACCTTGGTCTCAATACAATAATAAAATTACCACTTCTGACCCATTAAACTGGGATCAATTCCTGCCTAGTGCTCTTATGTGTTAAAGATAGTGACAAATTTCCTGCAATTAATCGCCCCTTCAAAGCCAATTCCAACAAGCCCTTGGAGAAAAGACCAATATCCCTAAGGGTCACTGATGACCTCTCTAAGGTCATTGACAGAAAATGGGTTCTGGCTTTGCCAGCCAGGACTGAGGAAAACGGCCTGTCTGAGGCGAAAAACCAAAATGAGAATCAAACCTAAAATCCAGAAAGCTACATTATATGAGGTTACAGAAATCGGTAAAATTTGAAGGTTTTTGATTTTTTAAAGAACAAAGAATTTGTAGCTCATATCAGATTTCAATGACCATTTATTATCTTTGTGAATTGTTCTCCTTTAAATTAAATCCCAAGATGAGAAAGGCTTTGATTTTCTCAGATACTCTGATCAATTCAATAAAATTTAGGACTTTTTGGGCAAGTTTCCTGCCTTTTTGGTTATTTTCAACAATAATACACCTCTCTGAAGTTCTGCAATGGCTGGAGTCTGTTTACCGCTCTGGTTTGCATCAACTGCTGTATGTGAGCCCTCCGCCCACTCTGCCGCTTATTCCGCCAGCTTTACCACTTCCTCTTTTGCTGCCCTTTCCTATATTTTAGGCCGCCCTTCCCAGCTCCCAGGTACTCTTGTCCCTGATGGTTGTGGCCAGTCTGGTTTGAGGTTTGCTCAACAGATTTATATGGAAACATGATAATAAATGTTTAGGACGTATTTTCGTTTTGTTAAGTCATTTGGCCTTGTTGTCACACTTTTTGCCAGAGCCTTTCTTATCAGTGATTTCCTGCGCTTCAGTTTCCCTGACATTATCTGAGTAAAACTTGATTTTTTTGAGAGTTTCTTCTACTTTTGGGTGTTAAAGTTAGCCTAACCCTATTAGAGTTGCCACCTGTCGAATTGGTCCACTGGGCTGGATTCTTTGTATCCCTTCTAACCTTAATTGTTATTTTCTTCAATAAGTGATCTGTTTTTGTGTGGTTCCCCTCACTAAGACGCTCATACAGTATGCAGTAACCGCCACTACCAGTCTCACTCTCCACCATTCAAGTAATTCCAAATTTAAAAACAAGATCTTCAACAAGTTGTCCAGTCTTAGGGCCCGCCAGAAGTCTCGAGGCATGGACTTAGCTGATGTCCTCTTTTCCAGCTGCTGCTCCGTGAGATTTTAGAGGGAGCTCACCAATGGTTACTCTCCACGGGCGAGAATAATAAATTACTCCTTGAATCTCCTCAAGCGTTGGAAGCCTTCATCAAGCCACATGAGTTTACCCCTGCTAACTTTGAGGACTATAACTCCTTTGTTCACTTGTCTCAAGGAGACCTCACTAAGGCTCAATACTTGCGCCTGTTTCAAGAGCGAGAATAAAGGTTGGAATCTCTTGAACAGTTGATAATAGCCCTTTTCCGCAAGTCCTTGGATAATAATGGTGTTGCCCTTGGAATATGGGATAAACCTCCCCCTTCTTATCTGGAACGTGCTCCATTCTTTAATCCCTGATGACTAACAGCCTCCGTGCCACCAAGACTAATTTTACCGCTAAACTTCAGATATTAGAACTTGACAATTCCATCACTGTAGGGCACCAACATGTTTCTGATCCTGTGGTGACATATACAGCTGAGACACTGGCCGTTATGGACAAAGCTAACCTAATTCTAGAATACCCTACTTCCGTACTCTCCCAGTACCACTTGGAACCAGCAGTGATCTCGCTGGAAGATGAGACTAAAACCTCCGTAATAGGTGAGGGTCCCTTCACTACTGGCCCTGCACCGCCATGCTCAACGGAGTACCCTTGCTTTTGCCCTCAAAAGTAGATGGGTTAGTAAGTCTAACCCGTTTTAAGCAGAGCATTCACTTCCTTCTAGCCACATACCCTCCATTGCCGCTTTAAACCTATGCCTTCTGTCCAACCTGTCGTCTCAGTTGGATCAGTTGAAACACTCTTTCCCATCTATCCAGAGTCACCTCTCGTTGCAGATTCCATCCAGAAACGAGTAGAGATCCATGAGAGGATGGTTGAAGAAGAGCCATCTGTGGCTGACCCCGCCAAAAGCTTGGCTGTCTTGACTGGTGTAGTCTCTTGTGATAAAGATCTATCTCCCACAGAACATACAGCATTAAGCTACCCCACACCATTTAAGTCCCGTGGACAACTTACTGGCAATGTGAAGTAATACGCTGTGACTTTCTCAGGGGATAATCTCACCTATACTCCGCCCTCTGGGATTAGAGCCATCATGTTTTCCCTTGGCTCTGAGGATAATAAACCCTCCTCTGCTTAATTTTTGTTCATGGCTACCTCCTTCTGTGGGGAAGAGCTTTCAAGCGCTCACTTTGGTGGAAACTGGGTCAACTGAAATCTTCATACACCAAGAGTTGTCGGAGGCCCTGGAGCTGCCCCTAGGAGTTAATCAGTTTGTGAAGGGTGGTGCATCTCAAACCATTCTAAGTTATCACGTGTTAACATCTGTTCTTTTCAACAGGAGATGGTTACTTTGTTGAGAGCTTCACCTCGATAAAGAACCTCCTATACCCTTTTATTTTAGGGGTTAGCTGGTGGCGCCGATTTGACATCGCCACTAACCTCCTGGACTCTACCATGCATGCACAATTTCCTGGTGGAGTCACAGTTACCATCCCTTGCTCAAATGAGAGCGCCACGGTGCCCCCAGAAGGTGGGGCCCCTTTCCTAAGGTGGGCCTAGCCTCTATTTAACCTACTAACGCCCTGACCCCAACGCTTACTATGCCTGAATGCATCCGCTGATATGCTGACCTCCTTGGTTCCACAAAGGCCCGCCCACTCCCTGAGCACAACAAGTTTGACTTAAGTTTAAGTTGACCGTGGACCTTACCAAGATATCCTCTCCAATTTACCCCTTTTCCCTGAGGAAGGAGGCTGCCTTGGACGCTTGGGTAGACGACATGCTCTTTAAGGGTAAAGCTTTAATAAATCCTCACCGGTGTGCTCCCCCTCTTATTTGTAGAGAAGTCTGAAGGCTCACTATGTCCCTGCGTTGATTATGGCAAACTGAACAACGTGAAAGTGCCTGATCCATATCCGCTCCCTCTGGAGCAACAGATTGCCCGCTATATGGAGAAGGCTAGGGTGTTCAGCAAGCTTGACTGCCTCAACGCTTTCACCAGATCCGCATTGAAGAAGGCCAGGAGTTGTTGACCGCTTTTTGTACTTGGAAAAGTATCTACCAAATCAGTGTCATGCTGTTTGGTTTGAAGAACGGCCCAATCTGCTTTCAGAGACTCATTGATGCTGATTTGGGTGACCTTATGGGAACTTGCGCAAGTGCATACATGGAAGACATACTGGTCTTCTCCCCAGATGCAGAATTTTACGCCTGTCACCTTGTGTCTGTCATGGAGAGACTTTTAAAGGTGAACCTTACAATTAAGGCTAGAAAGTCGAGTTTTAATAACCCAAGCTTGAGTTCTTTGAAACATTATCTTCTCCCATGGCCACATGATTGCCCCAGATAAGGAAGCAGCTATCCGCGATTGGGTTACTCCCTCATTTCTCATGGAGTTATACAGATTCCTTATGACATGTAACTTCCTCAAGTAGTCATCCCCTCAGCTCTCAGAAGTTGCCACCCCTCTCTACACTGCTTCAGGGAAGAAATTTTTCAGTTGGACCAATGAGTGCAACGCCGCGTTCCATGCCTTAAAGTCCATACTATTGTTCAGTCCAGTGTTGGTACATTCAGACCCTGACCCCCTTTATTGTCGCCACTGACGCTTCCAACTTTGCTGTGGGAGCTGGTCTGCTGAAAGAGGGGGAGGATGGAGTGGAACGGACTATTGCTTTCTTTTCTAATAATGACCCTGCGCAGCTCAACCATGAAATATATGATAAGGAACTCCTTGCAGTTGTTGAGGCAGTACAACACTGGCGCCACCATTTGCATGTGTTCAAACGACCTTTTCATTGTCCGTACTGACCATAAGCCGTTGATGTAATACTGCGCCCCCAGAAGCTATCCCCTCTCCAGTCCTGATGGTTAGAAATCCTATCAATGTTTGACTTCCAATATGACTTCATTAAGGGCACCCAGAACATGTTACCTGATGCTCTATCCCATAACCCTTCTCTAGACCCTTACCCAGAACTAGTTGGTGCCCACAATACACAGGTGTTAATTAAACCAGAACAGGTGAAAGAGAGCCCGCTGTCCAATCCCCTGCTCTGCTTATGATGGAACCTTTGGAAGGGGATGCTGACACCCCTGCCCGCATTAGCTTGTCCCAACCTCTATCATCTGACTGATAAGATTAAGCAGGCCTGCCATAGAAATGGCGAATCCTTGGAAAAAGGTTACCAGTTGCTGGATGGGGTCATCCTCCATCAAGCAAGTGGTGGGTACCGCCTGGACCCCTGCATGAGGAAGTGATCCATGAATTTTATTTAACTGAGGCAAGCTGACCAGAGGTGGAAATACTGATACAGAAACTCCAAAACTAAACCAACAAAAAACATGAACCACTGCCCTAAACAAGCATCGGGAAACACAAAAGAAACAAGAAAACAACCTACCAGATGACACAGCGGCGAGCAGCTTATCCCACCAAGGCAGAGGGGGAGGTGGGATCAGGCGGATCATCATCATCAGGTTCAGCATTGAGAAGCGGATCAATGTTGATAGCAAAGGGGTTGGAGCATCCATGGGATGAGGAAGAGGCGAAGTGGATATTCGTTGAGACTACACTGGAAATTGGGCCTGGATGAAAGCCACTATGAGTTCAGCACCATGATGTTCAGCTTGGTTGCTGGCGTCAGAATTTGGGCTAATTTTGCAATGTTGGCTCTGGTGACATGTGTGGATGTAGAAGAATCTTCCAGTTTAATGACATGTTTGATAGCGATGTTGGCAGTTTTATAGAGGCGTTTTGATTTCCTCTTTTTTGCAATAGGAGAAAAATTGGGGGGAACAAGGGGGTGCAGCCCTTTTTAAATTCAGTGACAGATTTTGTCACAGCTTCACAAAAATGGCAATTTTTGGGTGAGGCCACCACAGCCTCAGCAAAATGTTGGTCATTTTGGAAAGAGGTAGCATTGGGTTTGGTGACATGTTGGTTGGGTGGTGCTGGGGCATCAAAATCTAAATTAATAAAAGTTTCTTAATTTGATTGGTTTATCCTGAGGTAGAGCAATTTCATCAGATTTGTTCACTTCATCAATAAGTACCATGGATTTTGGTTGACTTGGATTGATTCGGTGATAGGTGGGTGTGGTTGGGTAATTTTTGGGGCAGGAAAATTTTTTAATTGATTATGAGTCCATACTTGCCCCTGATTGGTTAGTTGGGTGGAAATTGGCCAGCTTAGATTTTGGTTTCTAGATTTTGCTGCTGGTTCATTGGGCGCACTACCCAAGGGTGGTTGCAGCCAAAAATACACTTGGACACTTTTGGTGTGGCCTCCTGGGTTGGTTGCAGTGTTCACATAGTTCAAATTGTAATAACATAATTTCTTCATATGGTCCAATTCATGGCATAGGGGGCAAATTGTGTGACTATTGTTGGTGCAAGCCCAAAAGAAATGATCAGGTGCAGATGGGATATAGGCATGCGGTGGGATGTTCTGGGTCATGTTTAGCTGGTGAGGGGTAATGGTGGCCATTGCCTGAGGTGCCACTAGGCGCTCAGCACCACTTTGGACAAGGAATTGGGATGGGGTTTGTGATATAAGTGGACAGCCCCAACATCAACTCCTTATATAGAGTTTGAGGGAGAAGATGGGAGGGAAGGTTTGTAAAGGTCACCATGAGTGTGGTATCATTGGGGAGACAAGGTTGGGTGTGTTAATAGGTGTGTTTTTGTATAATATGGTCGTGGCTTCTGCAGCAGCCGCATCCTCTTTCCATGGAGAAGCCAATATCAAAATAGCGCTTATAAGGGCGGAAGTTGATAGAAACCTGTTAAAGCAAAGGGGGCCGTTGCCAGCTCAATAATTTCTTTGTTGGCATATGGGAAAAGACATCCATATTTGATGTGGAAGAAAAAGCATATTTGGATTCAGGTAGGTCTAGGGTGGGTGCAGGGTGTGTGGACTTGTGCAAGGTGCAGTGCTAAGTCCCTTGGAGGGACAAAGCGGCCAGTTTTATTAGGCGGACTAGATGAGCCCAACTGCATGCGTTTGCCTTCTGGGTGGTAAACATTAGCTGGTAGAGCACCGCTGCCCCACTCTGGGGGCAGCAGGTGGTGGGTTTGCGGACATAAATGGAAAACTGATGTGGTATAGATAGCAGTGGAAAATTAGCGGTTACTTTTTATCAAAGTTGCTTGAGAGTAATGTCAAGTGGAAAGCCTAACTTATAAATGTTTTAATCTAAATAACACTTTGTCTAATTTTTTGTTTAATTTCAGCTTTTTATCTACATTTAGAGTTCTAGTACCTCCCATGGGGCCTATTTACCATTTAGTAAAATTTGATATCAGGGTTGGTTGTATATTGATTATTTTAATCAAGTTTTTTGAACATTTTTTTCTTAGTTAACTTAATTTATTTCATATTTAAATTTAAAATTATGTAATCCTAATTATTTCTTTCTATAATTGCAGATCTTACCTTAGCTTTATGGATAACTTACTTTCCCTAAAATATCAAAAGAATAACATCGATGAATCCCCCTTGGGTTGGGATCATCTAGTACTAAAAAAAATATCAAAAGAATAAGTGATTTTATTTACTTAATCTTATATCTGTTCCATAGTAACTTTTTTTCATTATCTAAGCTCACAATACTATATTTATTCAGTACTTATAGCAATAAAATTCTAATTATGTGATCAAAGTTTAAAGTTTTGTATCTTTTTTATTTAACCAAGACAAGATGACCAGGGGACAGGCATTACTGAAAGAAATGACATGAAACCTGAACAGGGTCAACTCCATTGAAGAAAGTTTTTCCACCTCCAGATTGGGACTCAAATTTTTCTGGTTACATCATGGGTAAGGTTTTCGTGTTATTAGACCTACTAACCGCCAATAGCTTCCTTTGGCTGGCACCCCAATCAATGTGCAAAGGGCGGAAATTGAACCTGCAACCTTCAGGTTGGTAGTCATATGCCCTTACCGACTTTCCTTCCACCCCCAAGTTTTGTATCTTCTTAAACATTTATCTTATACAAACATGAATGTTTAGTTGTTCACTATAGATAGATAAGCAAATTGTCCTGTATTCACTGTATTAACACATCAATGTAAAATAGTTCAATATGAAAATCTTTTGTCTAGTTTTAAAACTTAACTAGAGCTCAAGGTTGCTTATGCTATAATTATATATATTTTAACCTTAAATTTTTTAGAAAATTACCATTTGTCCTTTTGTAATTTTATCCTAACAGAATAGGTGTACTTTTTAACCAATCTTAGCTAATAACCCTCTCATCATTTTTTTTGGAAGATGTAACCCTGGTATCTGTTTATATTTAGAACTTAAAGTAGACTTAAAACTACTTTTTATCTATTAAATATTCATTATAAAAACACATTACATATAACTTAATTTTGATTGGTTATAGAAGACAGTAGAGGTAATACATGTTGTATTTACATCCTTTTATCATGATTCTTGCATAAAACAATGTGAAATTGCATACTCTTTACTTTCCTATTTCATCAGTTTTCTATTCATGTCAAGTAAATTAACAACTAATATATTTTATATGTTTATTCAAATTGTTTAGTAATTTGTATACTTTAAAATAAGAACCTTAGTTTTTTTAATGGTGTACTTAATATTTTATATCAATTTTCTAGCATAATATTAACAACATAGAATTTATTAAAAGCAATTCTTAATTATTTAACTTGCATTATAAATGATGTAGTAATGTAATGGAACAAATATCATTCATCAATTCCTATAGATTGAGATATTAAGAGAGATGGTAGCAAACTGATGGGCTAGAGCAAATTCTGCCAGGATCTATCATTATAATCTTATATTTATTATTGTTCAAGATTATGGGTTTGATGGTTCAATCCCACAAGAATGACACAAAGAATCAAATTTTAAATTTATTTGAGGTGGGCTGACCTGGGATGATACCGCACCAATTGAGAGGAAATCAAATGAATGGGAAAGGAGGATAAAATCTGGAAAAACTCCATGCACGGCGTATGATAGGCCAGGAACTCCATGGACCGCCTTTGCTATCTGCTATCATGGATTGGGGCATTGGTGCGCAATGCCAATAAAGTCATAGTTGTCCCCTACCCAAAGTTCCTGTACTGGAATCAAACTCAGGGAGGCAGTGGTAGAGGTCCCTATTCTTACCTATGGGGTATCCTCCCTGTTTGGATAATTTGCCCATATTCCCAGCCATCTAGATTATCTGGTGTCGCTAGGGGAAAATTCCTTAAGGCGAAGTAAATCAGAAATTGGTTGGCCCAAGTTTTGGAGGAACTACGTTCTGGAGGATTTTGGATATTCACCTGGTCATATCCATCAGGGATCGATCCAGATGAATACCTAATATCTCATCAGGCATAGTGGCCGACGAAATAGGGGCATCTGATAGTGATTAACTATTAGGTGCACTGATTGGGATTAGTCAAGTTTCATCAATGACTGATTGGGAATGAATAGTGAGTTGCAAGGTGAGTGATGCCACCTGCAACTACTGAATTGATTGGTTGGTGAAGTGACCTACCATAATGGGTAATAAGTCCCATTACCTAAGCAGGTGGCTAGCCAATTATGGTTGGTTCATTTGGATCAAGAGGAAAATGTTAGGAACATATTTTCTGACTCTTTCTGTTTGAGGTCTTGAGGATGTCCAATGATGGAATCCTATCCAGGATGGGGAAGACTATTGCTGCTGAGATGAGGAAGGGTAATTCGATGGCAACAGCTGCCATCTCATCAAAGAGGTGTCAACTGAGGGTTAGACAGCCAAATCCCCTACTATATAATTTCCTAGGATTTACTATAATAAAAAACACATTAAAAACCATCATTTAGTAAAAAATCATTAACTACAGTAATATTGTTGATTTTGATGTATATTTAGACTATCAGCTTGCATTGTGACGTTCCATCTCAAGGATACTATTGCAGAAGGCAATAATTGGAAGACTCTCAATGAGAAGAGTAGAGATCTGAGTGGGGATCTAGAGATGAAGGGAACCACAATCAGGGATAGCTGCCAACTGTGTGTTAGGCTGAAAGAGACTGTCATTGGGGTATCTTAACAAAGATTGGGTGGACAAGAATATAGGGTTTAATCCCTATGAGTACAACTTACAGAGTATTTAATCGGAAGTACTGGCTGATGCGTTGGTCCTAATAATAGTTCAAACTCAACTATGGATAATAGTCTCCATACTATTATCAAATAATACATTCTATACAACACGACAAAGTGCATGAGGAAATCAAACCTCTGCAGTAAAAAGGTCACTGGGTTGATGACCAATAATCAACACTAGAGTAAATTTTTACAAGTTGGTGCTCATTACAGGGGTAGTTGAGTAAAGAATCTATTATAATGTCATATAAAGAAGAATTGCGCAAACTGTGGACTGAGATCGCCACTGTGAATCAGAATGCCTTAAACTCAGCGGACCATTGGGAGTTCATGGCTTTGGAAGAACGGGTCACCAAGGTGGAGTAAGGAGTAGAAAACGTAGCAAACTTTGGAAACGAGTTACTTGGCAAAGTAAACTCTCTGAAGAAGAAAGAAGGAGACCTTGTTTGAGAGGTCCTATTTCTGAAAATGGATTGAGAGGCAGATCACGTTCATTTAAGAAATTTCAGTGCAGATATCAAGAAATTGATAAGAGAAGTGAAGGACTTGAAAGCCCACAGATATGCTTGCGAGCCTAATATGGCCAGCGATGCTGAAGAGAGAATTCCTCAAACAATACTTGGGAAGTCGAATACCCTGAGAAATATGCCACCCGCCTTTTATGCCATTTCAGAGATGATGCCCAATGTCGCTCCACAAGTTAGCCAAGTAGCCAAACTGAGAGAATCGGCCTGAAATGACTCGGAGGAATTTAGAGCAACACTGAAATTGCCATCATTCCATCAGGATAACACCCCAGAATTTTTATGACTGTTCAATATGACTATGAAGGGATACGGGGATCATCAAAAGGCGTTGACAGTCATGAACTGCCTGGACACCAACTTCCAGAACCTAGTGTTACCCCACTTGGAGGGGGACAGCTGGTTGTATGCTGAAGCAAAGGTGGCCATAATGAAGAAGTTTGGGAGTCCAACCCACATGTCAAAACACAAGCAAGAATTTATGGGAATTCAATTCCATAAAGATGAGTCTCTTTCTAGCTTTGTGGATCAATTTTACCAGGTGTCGCAGATCCTAGCCAGAGCAAAAGTATTAGAAGACTTTGAAGCTAGAATCGCTTTGCAAGTGGCCCTTTGGCCCTATCACGATTTGCATCAAATGATGTCTTCTGTATTCACAATTGAGATAACTACCTCGCAAATGGTAGATAACCTGAAGAATTTGAGAGCAACGTTTGATGCCCCAAATAGAAGCTTCAAGTCTAATCCAGTCTTAAATATGAGTCCCATGAAGGGAAATGAAGGAGCAAAAGAGGCTACCAACTGAACTGTGCCATGAAATAAGCCCAAGGAATTCAGATGGTTAAGCAAGAAAGAGAAGGTCTGCTTTCAGTGTGGTGGGAAAGGACATTTCACCGTGAACTGTAAGAAGCCAAAAGATTATATCAGCATGGTCCAGGCGAAAGAGTCAGCTGCCACCAAGGAGTTGGGAAAAGGGCCCACTGCCTAGACAAGGAACAGTCTAGAGCGGAATCTCTTTCTGCTAAGCATCACTTTTCGAAAATCAATTCAGCCTGAAATTTAGCTCCACTAAAGAGATTTACGAAAACTATTAGCAAATATGGCGGGAAACCCCGCAAAAGAACCCGAAGGCTATGCCAAACGAGCCAGCACCACCCCCAAACGAAGCAACCCTCGGTTACCCACCTCAGGGTCAACCAGAATCACCCGCTCTCAAGCATCAGCCATGAAAGCAGGCACCACCCCCAACCTGGAGCTACTCCAACTAGCGCCAGTTCACCTGATCGCACTTCTGCAACCTGCACGCCTAACAGCTCTGTGTGTGCTGCCTCCCACCAACCCGCTGGGCCCCCTCCAACCAAGGAGGCCATCACCCACGCTGTTTTAATGGCGTCTGCTCAGTTGAATGCAACTCAGCCCATCCAGACATTCACCTCCCCCATTGTGTCAGCTAATTCAGCCCCATCTATTATTGCTGACGCCGTGTTTCTGGCTCCCTCCATGAGGGGCGATACCCAGCTACCTGGCCCCCAAATCCTCAGATGTAAGGTTGGATTAGCCGCACATTCTGGTTCACTAAGCACCAAATTGGGACAATCTACTCTTCCCAATGAGGATTTAAATGGTTCGAGTTTTGGAACTTCACACCAGTTCCAAACTCACCCGTCCCATTTAAACCCCATAATTGGCACTTCTCAAGTCAGCACTTTATCTCCATATGCTGAAAACGACCAATTCACCAATTAGCCAGTGAGTTTTGCCCACGAAATCACAGCAAACACTCGGGCTGAATTTACCCAAATAGATTGGGATGGTGATGAAACATCTCCCTCCTCCCAATTGGCTGGAGTTAATTCCAATCTGGATGAGACTCCCCAATTTAGCGAGGCCCAACAATCACCTGGCCCCCAAACCATCGGATGTAAGGTTGGATTAGCTGCACATTCTGGTTCACTAAGCACCAAATTGGGACAATCTACTCTTCCCAATGGGGATTTAAATGGTTCAGATTTTGGAACTTCACACCAGTTCCAATCTCCCCGTCCCATTTAAACCCCATAATCGGCACTTCTCAAGTCGGCACTTTATCTCAATATGCTGAAAACGACCAATTCACCAATCAGCCAGTGAGTTTTGCCCACGAAATCACAGCAAATACTCGGGCTGAATTTACCCAAATAGATTGGGATGGTGATGAAACATCTCCCTCCTCCCAACTGGCTGGAGTTAATTCCAATCTGGATGGGCCTCCCAATTTAGCGAGGCCCAACAAACCGCCACTCAATTTAATATGACGCCAGCAACTGCTGTAACATTCCAGAAACAAGGGAACTCCGCAAACTTGTCCAAACCACCAGCTCACACTCAACCTGCAATTGCAGCCCAAATCAAACACAAACGTACCAAAGGAGCCACTGGGGCGTGGCAAAAACCTCTGGCACCAACGCTACCCAAAGCTGATCCCCGTGAAGTGGCGTTTATTGCCGATGTTAAGAAGAAATGGGCCGAAACTAGAGCGCAAAAAGCTCTACCTCGCTCAACCCTCTCCCACGCAATTCGCCTTTATTATGGGCATAACCCTGTTGAATTCTATACAGAGGATTACTTCTCATACTTTGCAGCGATTGCGGAGACATTCCCTATTAACACCACCATCCATGAATCAGTGGAGGGCCACTACATCGATGTGGGCTTCACTGAAGCTGCCCTTGCTGACCATGCTGCCACCCTCCAGGTCATTATTCCACGCGGATCTCTTCGCATCTCCCGCACACGCTCTCACCTGGAGAAAATTTCATGGGTTACTTTTTCCAACCTACCAACGACTGTTGATCCTGAGTCTCTCAAACTGGCACTCCATCGTGGTTTAATGGAGTTTGGGTCTGTTCTTTCAGTGGACTTTAGCGTCCCCTCTTACTATGCTCCCACTCAAAGAGCTCGCACTGCTAGGGCGTCATTCATCCCCTCCCCCACTGTATCCCATAACATTGAGGTTATTCCTCGTGTGGCGGTAGTTGGGGCATGCCCTGAGATCTTTTTGTCGACCCTGATCAGGCGCGCCCCCGGTGTTCATGGTGTAACGCCCTTGGACACTTGTATAGTGGCTGCACAGCTCGAAAACAAGCCCTATTAGCCACCACCCAGGGGCCTAAACCAGGCCAAAAACGATCCCACATGGCTGCAGCAGCAATTCCACAACCCACACAATGGGTTCCCGTTCAAGACCTGTCCCCTGAGGCCTTACGCCTAGCAGTTGAAACAGCTAACCCCACTATTGGTGTGGGATACCTTTGCGCTCATGCCCCCTTCCAATGGGCACCCCTCCAATCTCCCAGAGTCAACTCCCTCTCTCACCAAGCGCAAGGCATCTCCCACAGGGTGCCCCTCGTCAGCCACCCCCACTCAGGGCTCCGCGGCACCCCCACCAACCCCCACCAGCGATTTATCGCATCAGCCCTCAGCTCCCAATGGAGCTATGCCCACCAGCATGGACTGGCAACTCGCGGCCTGCAGTAGAAGTGCCACCTCAAAGAGTCCTACCCCAACCCCACAGTCCATTTCGCGCGGATCCTTTGCAGTGTTGGAGGAAGTGAATATGGACTCAGACTCATCAAATGGGGACACCACGGAGGTTACCATTGAGCACCCTCAGGTCCTTCCCCTGCAACGGAGCGGGGGGCAGCATCCTAGGCTGGCTTACTGGGTCCTCCGCCCCCCACCCTCTCCTTCCCCTCAGAACCCTCGACGCTCCTCACGGATTGCAGCTAATAGTCAAGCTAAAGGACTCAAAACTAGCCGCCTCACAGCAGCAGGTTTAAACGCTGGCAACCCCCCAGGACATGGAGGGGAACAGCTATGAGTCCCCATGGCAGCACCCTGGCCCTGCAATCCATCAACGCAAATGGGTTGCGGGACTTTAAGCGGAGAGCCCGCCTCCTCCGAAACTTCAGGTCAGCACAAATTGACATCGCTGCTGTCCAGGAGCCCCATATCCTCCCCCACGAACAATCTGCATGGAATGAACAGTTTGGAGGCAACTCCTTCTGGACAAACCATGCCGCCCTTATTGTTTTGAATCCCCGGGTTAAAACCCATTCTTTTTCACAATATCTAGGTGGCCGCCTCATACTGGCCAAACTCACCACTCCTGACTTCTCCTTCTTCGCTGCAAGCATCTACCTGCCTAATGCAGGTCAGGAGCAAAATCGGCTCTTGGAAGAGCTCCTCCAACTCAATCTCCCACGGAATACAGTTCTCTTAGGAGATTTCAACACAACCATAAGTCGCGTCCGTGACTCTTACCCCTGCAGCAAAGGAACGCCCTGGATCAAGTCGCCTCCAGGATTTCCTTCGCCTGAGTGGCTTTATAGATGCGCTTCCACCCTCCGCGTCTGGCCTAGGTTGCATGACTAGGATCCAGTATGATGGAGGAGCTTTCCAGTCAGCGTCACGCATAGATATGGCACTGATTGGCCCCCTGCTAATTGGCCGCGTCTCCTCTCCCATCTCTCGTGACAACCATCTGAGTGATCACAGGTCACTCACCGTTGTCCTCACCACCACACTTAGACCGTCGCGTAGGTTCTGGCCTAAGGTTGCCCCAGCTCTTCTCAACAACCCCTTCACTAAGGAGAAGCTGTCTATGACCATCCGGGAGACTCTCACCTCCCCCCACCCCACCTGCTTGACCACAAGGCTAGATGGGCGGTGACCAAGGAGGGCATCACCCGCGTTGCTTACAACTGTGCCAAAGCCCAGATGACTGCAGCTCGCGCCAGAGTCAAAAAGGGCGGAAGCCAGAATCAGACATCTAGAGCGAAACTGCCAGCCTTCGCCCTCTCCCAGATGGTTGGAAGACTGGGAAGCGGCGCAGGAAGCACTCCGCTTGGAGCTCACACTGCAGGAAGAACGGGCAGCAAACTTTACAACATCTCGTTACTATGCTCAATGGGAACGCCCCACCCGCTTCTTCTTTCAGAAACAGAAAGCCCGGTCAACAGCGCAGGATATTACTGCACTGAAGATTGGCACTACAACCACTTCAGATAAGGAGGAAATCACGCAGGAACTACACCGCTTCTACTCCAGCCTCCTTCCATGCCACCCAGGTGGACCCATCGGACATCCAAGACTTCCTGTGGCGGGCTCCAGAGCTGCCCATTGACCCACGGGCTGATGAGGCTCTACTGGCGCCTATTTCCATCCAGGAGGTGATGGAAACCCTTCTGAAATCCCCACGGCTTAAAGCCCCAGGCCCAGATGGAATACCCTTTGAGGTGTACCTTCTGGAACCTGCAGTGATAGCCAGAACCCTCCGCGACCTCTTCGCTGCACTCTTGGTGAATGGCGAGGTCCTCCCCGACTCCAGAGGCTCAATCACGACCCTCATTCACAAGAAGTCAGACCGTGAGAACCTGGCGAACTGGCGCCCCATAGCGTTGATCAACACAGACCACAAGCTCTTCACGAAGCTTCTGGCCAACCGCATCACCAAATGGGTGTCACCTCGCCTCTCCCCATCCCAGCACGGTTTTATTCCGGGGAGGTCGTTATGGGACAACTATAATAAACTTCACGTGACTTTGACTGCTAACTCTCATAAGGTGAATGGCTTTGTGGCTCTTCTGGATATGGAGAAAGCATATGATCGGGTAGCCTGGAAGTATATTGATGCTTCCCTGGCCCGCTTCCATCTCCCACCCGCAGCTAGGCGCTGGATATCATCGCTCTATGACCAGCTCCACACCAGAGTCCTGGCGCCAATGGGTTTTACAGTGGCAGTACCAGTTGGGCAAGGTCTCCGGCAAGGGGACCCCTGAGCCCTATCCTTTTTAACATCACCCTTAACCCCCTCTTGGCCTCCTTACAGGACAAGCTAACAGGGATTCTGGTCCCAGGTAAAGCCCCCACACGCACTATGGCATTTGCAGATGACACTGCCATTGCATTTGGCTGCCCTGGGGATGTTGCCCTCGCTGCTGTGACCATTGAGAGGTACACCAAGGCGTCCAACGCCATGGTCAACACCTCCAAGACAACAGTTGTACAGGTCGGCTCCCCCACCTTCCCCCCACCATTTGGTATTGAACCTGAGCGCGGTACCTTCCGTCACCTGGGCGTTCTCACCAACCAACAAGGAGTTGCGCTAAAAGACAATGAGGACTTGCTCCTTGCAGCAGTTAACTCCAGGATTGCCAGCTGGAACCGGCGGCACATCACCCCCCAGGGTCGAGCTCTGATGGCCAATGTGTTCCTCCTCTCCAAAGTCTGGTTCCTAGCGCACGTCTGCCCATTCACAGATGCCTTTTATACGCGGCTCAATGTACTCCTCCGCTGTTGGATCTGGGGCTCAAACCATCCACCAATAGCCCTCTCAACCATTACCCGACCCTGCAATGAAGGGGGCCTAGGGCTTCTGGACACGCGATCCCATGCCACCACAATCTTCCTGAAGTTCCTTTGGCCGATTGTCTGCTGGGACGCGACCCCCATGCCCCAAGGCGCCCGCCCTCCGCCAGTCAGTGTCAGCAGCTCTGGGTCTTCCTAGAGCATCTCTGACCTCATTAGGGGAGTGGCTCACAAACCACCCAGGCCATCGCCTAAAACCATCCTCATCCCCCTACTGGAACCAGGCTCTCCTTGCCCTGAAACGAGTAGGCGCGCGGATCCACCATGCCTTCCCATACAGAAGGGAAGGCCCTGGCCTCAGCCCACGTCGCCATGCAAAAGGCCTGGCCTTGTGCACAATGGACAAGTTGTCACAACTCGCCTCAACCCCCAAGATCGTCCTCCCATCCGCCCAAGACTCCTTGAGCTCCTCCCTCCCTCCGTGAGATTTGACCTTAAGGAATTGTGGAAGGACGTCTATCACCCCATCCTGTCAGCAAAGGTGTCCAACACCTTATGGAGAGTGCTCCACTGTTCATACAGGACAGGGGACCGGACTGGCCCTACCTTCCAGCACCGAAGCTGCCCCTGCTGTGTGGAGCCTATTGACTCCCACCTCCATCGTTTTTTCACCTGTCCAGGTGTCGCCGCATTTTGGCCAAAGGCCCGCGCGCTCCTCCATGCTCAGCCCTGGTCTGGACACCCTGTGCAAGACCTCATGTTTGAGCAGACATTGCCTGGTTGCCACCGACCCCTCCGTGTCCTCGCCTATGCCACAGCCATCTGGACCATCCATAACTCCTTCCTTCGTGCTGCCTTTGACCAGCAGGTGTGGACCCTTCCACACATGATCACCCACTTTCAGGTACACTTTGAGATGGCCCTGAAGGTCTGCACTATGTCGCCAACCCTCCCCCGCTCAGTTGTCACTGCAGCACGGCTCTGGCGCGCAAACCCCCTCCCTTTCTCGATGCCTCCTCCCTCCCTTCCCTCGCCTCAGGCTCTTAGGAGCCCAGGCGTAATTCAATAAACATCGATGAATCCCCCCTCTTGGGTTGGGACCATCTAGTACTAAAAAAAGGAACAGTCTAGAGCGGCGGAGAAACCTTTTCCTCCTAATATCATGAATGAAGAAATAGACATTAGCGATCTGTTTGTAGACAACAAGCAGGATCAGCTATACCAAGTGGTCAACATGGATGTAAATGCCGTGACAAGAGCTGGGGCGAAGAAGATCAACCCCAAGATAATTCAGAAAGTTTCCCGGCCATATGCCCAACAACTGGCAGAGAAGATTTGAACTGCTGAGAATCCTGATGAGTTATCAGACGTTCATTTAGATGAGGCCAATCTGTCGATCCCCCTTGGCGCAATAAAATAATTATTTCATGAATTATTAGCGCACATTATTCATACCCTAAATTCAGCTAATAACGCCGCCATCCACTCAGTAAATACTATATTACATTACTCTGAGTGTACATATATAGATATTCAAGTGTTTTGAGTAAGGGTGAGGGCAATTGTCGACAGCAGAGCACCCATCAATATTGTGTCAACCAAGCTGGTGAAGAGGATGAAGATCTCCCTAGACTTGGAACACATGAGAGAATATGGAACAGCTGGGCTGAACGCACCGTTTCCTGTGGAGCATATAGTGCTTTGCCACTATGATTTGGGTCATTGATGGTATCTGCGCCAGCAATAGTTTTGGTGAACCAAAACTACAATATCCTGATTGGAACGAAGTTCTATGGAAGTACAGAGTTAAATGTAACTTCGAGGATAATACGTTGACCATCCTGAGTCAGACGTTACCATTGGTACACCAGAAGGATGGTGAAGCTCTATTGAATCAGAGAAACAACTTCATTAATCTGATATACAATGATGGCATTGTACCAATTTGATACCAATTAGTTGGTAGGAAGCAATGAGAGATGGCAGCGGAAATCCTAGAAAACTGGGGAATTCCATTAAGGATCAAGAAGGAAAGAACCATACCAGCCAAATCACAGATAATAGTCAATACTGGGTTGACTTTGGAGATTCCAGAGCTGTTGTATAGAGAATTCAGAAGCCCCTGGAAGAAGTCCAGAGTGGAGCCATGGGTGGCTCCCGGGATAATAATGCCAGGCCATGGAGAAATACAAATTCTCCTGGTGAATTTGAGCAAAAACTGATGAAGTTCAAAAAGAATCAGATCATCGCACTTATTCATCTGATCCTAATGGCAGAATTGAGATGATTCCACAATTTTGGGTCTCTTGATAAAATGGGATTACCGTACAGGGTGGCTGAAAGCATCAACCTATTGGTTGATTGAGAGCAGCTTGCTGATCTTCTGGAAGGGCAGCAGGAGGAGGTGCTCAAATTATTCGAGAAATATTGGGAAAGTGTTTGCTCAGAATGACCATGATTTGGGATGCGCATGAGATGTAATTCACAAGGTCGACACCAGGTAAAATCTACCAATAAGGATGAGACCAATCCGAAGATTGAAAGTTGCTGAAGCAGTTTCGGAAGATGAGATCAGCAAACTAGTGAAGCATGGGCTTCTAATTCTGTTATCAAGTCCCTGGGCAAGTCCAATTCTGATCGTAAAGAAGAAGGATGGATTGAACTGGGTGGTGATTGACTATCAGAGGCTGAACAAAATTATGAAGAAGGATTCATATCCCCTACTGAGGATTGACAGTGCACTGGATCGATTAGGAGAAGCAAAGTATTTCTCTGTGATGGATCTAATCTTGGGATACTGGAAGATCGACTTGCCAGAAGAAGAACAAGAAAAATGTGCAATTATTACCACTCAGGGGTTATAGCAGCTGACAAGGATGCCCCAGGGTCTCTGCGATGTGCCCATGACGTTCCAGAGGGCCATGGATGCGATATTGAGCGACCTGAAGTTGTCATGAGACCTGGTATATCTGGATGATATCAATGTGTTCAGTAGAACATTTACTGATCACCTGCACCACTTGGAATAAAGTTTTTAAGAGACTGTCCATGGCTAACCTGAAGATCAAGCCAAGGAAGTGCCACTTCTTCAAGAAAGAGTTGGACTACCTGGGATTTGTGATCAACTCAAGTGGATTGCAGCCGCAAACCCAGAAGATAGCAGCTATAGAGTGCATGGATGTACCAAAAGTGTCCAAGACATCCAAGTATTCCTTGGGATGGTTGAGTACTATAGAAGATTTATTCAGGACTTTGCTCAAATAGCCAAGCCTTTATTTAATTTATTAAAGGATCTGAAAAAAGGATTCATATGGAATGAAGAGGCCCAGGACTCCTTCGATGAGTTATGCCAAATTTGATAGATTTGCCAATTCTGAAGTATCCAAATTTTGAACAGGAGTTTTTCATCTAAACTGATGCTTCGTTGATGGCAATTGGCGCCATACTGAGCCAAGTAGACAAACTTGCGGACAAGCATCTGGTGGTGTATGTGAGCTGGACACTCTCAGCCACTGAGAGGAACTATACCATGACTGAGCAGGAATGCCTTGCAGTCATATATGCATGTAAGCAGTTTCAGGTGTATGTCCATGGAATGCACTTTAAGGTGGTGACGGACCACTCTTAACTGTGTTGGCTGCACAATCTAAGGGAACTGGAAGGACGACTGGCCCAATGAGCAATTAAGCTTCAGGCTTATGATTATGAGATAGTCCACCGAGCAGGGGCTTCTCATCAGAAAGCGGATGGCTTATCGCAGTTGCCAATGGTCCAGTTGGTATACCCGCAGGCAGATGAGCTATTCCAAGGAATGGTCAAAGGAAGAATTGAGGATGATCCTTGACAAATCCAAGGTGCACTTCAAAAAGCGATGGAAAACACCGAGATTTATAGATGGACAAGTATTCAAGATGATCGATGGGAAGCAGCCATTATTCCTGAAACTGTCAGAAAGAGCAGCAATAGTACAAGCAGCTCACAAGGTTGTCGAGCACTGAGGCCTGAGAAAAACAACTGACCATATTTGCCAGTATTATTACTGGGAATCAATCAAATATGATGTCTTGGATCATCTGGCTTGTTACGTGGAGTGCCAGCTGCACAAACCACACAAGAACACAACTGGATATCGACTGGTCTGACCTGGATTCGCCTGGCACACGGTGTCTATTGACATGATAGGACCGCTGGCAATGAGCACAGGGGGAGTCAAGTACATCATGGTTGCTATTGACCATCTGATGAGATGGGTTGAAACAAAGGCCCTAACCAGAGTAGAAGCTACCAGCACTGTGAGAATCATCCTGATCAAGTAGTATACCAGCATGGATTTCCACAAGTCCTACTGAGTGACAATGGGACCAACTTCACATCTCGTGTGATCCCAAGGCTAAATGAATTAATGGGGATCCAGGGAGTCATGTCAATACCATACCGGCTAGAGACAAATGGACTGGTAGAATGGGTCAATGGGACGCTGGCTGCGAAGCTGAGGAAGCTCTTTGCAGGGAGAACTTCCGCGTGTGGAATGTACCTGAGTTTGGTAATGTTCACCTACAGCATCAGTCATCATACAGCAATGGGAAAAACGCCATTTGAATTACTATATGGGAGGAAGGCCGCGTTTCTGCTGGTATTATATTTGGTAGTAGAACCTACGTTGGGGATGAGTACTGAACAATACCTGAACTGACTGATGAGTATCCTGATCGATATGCAATTGCAAGCATTTGATACTACCTTAAAGAAAGGAAATGAGCAAAGTTGATGGATGATAAGAACCAACTTGCCATTAGAAGAATATCGAATAGGAGAAAGAGTCGCCTATTGAGATACTCATGGTTTTGAATGAAGAAAAAAATTGGATGCATTGTGGTCAGTCCATTTAAAGTAATCGCCAAGTTGCAACTGATTCTTACTCCTGAAAGAATCTCTTGGATGGAAGAATTGTAAATTGAGTTCATGGTAAGTATCTAAAGCGTTGGATCAAAGAAAAAAATAAAAGAGTTCCCAAAGGACTGATTAACCATTAAGTTGGTCATGTCCTGATGATTAGTCAAGTCCAAAAAAAGGACCTCTGAACCAATCTAGATGGTTAAGTCCGAAAAAGGACCTCTGAACCATGGAAAACTGGTAGGTTTAAGTACCCAGGACCCAGTTTGGGGGAAAAAGATGGACCTCTGAACTGAAACAAGGTCAGTTCCCGTAGGAAAAAGAAGAATAAAGATAAAATATTGATAAAAATATTGGAAAAAAAGAGATTTTTAAAATGCATAGATAAAAAAGCTGATATAATTTTAGAATTTTTATTTTTATTGATCGTCCTCAGTATGGGGATGATTCTGCCTATGTCGCCTCTTGGGGGAGGGAGGATCAATCGTGGTAGGAAGAAATAGCCCATCAAAATTGATATGTAATTGGACGCTTGTGGGTCAAGACCTACATAAAACCACATTAATTGAGCGGATGCTGATCCCTGAGAAAAAGTGACTAGGGGAAGGGAAATTGAAATCTCAGAAGATGCCAATTGCAAAACCCCGGAGCGGGAGGAAAGCAGCAATAAAGAAAGAGGCAATTTGCAAATAACCCCGAGTAATCCCAATACAGCACTGGAGCCAGAAGATTTGTCTTGAGCGCCTGCTGACATGCTTCATCAAGGACACCGGACATATGAGCCAGCAGTGAAGAAGCATACTTGATGGGGGTTGCTGAATCATGCCCCTATTAACGCCATCAGAGGAAGATACTGATGGGAAGCTCCAGAGAAGAGGTGGTTGTGCAGAGAGCGGATTGCATCCTGCAAACGGTGACTATGGGCTTCACAGAAGCTAAAGCTGAATGACTGATGGAAGCCAGGCGAGGCTGGAAGCTTCATCGACCAACTTTGAAGAACTTGGCCATCATAGCAAAGAACATAATTGGCAGTATCCTGATCCAGAAGGTTATCCAGATCAGAGGGATTCAGCTAATGTCAAAGCCTCAGTGACTTGGGCCCAGAGTTCAGCGTAGGGGAGCTCAAAGTGTATGCTGTTACTGATTGAGAGCTCAGAAACTAGTACAGTGGGTTTGTAAAATTGACCAAGTTGGAAAAGGAACTCAGGGAGCAAGTCCAACCCAGCCAGGAAGAAACAATTCAGAGCAACCGGCATAACCTCTGGAGCATCTACAAAAATGTTTGGAGCATCAGCGAAAGGAGCCAAATCCAGGAGAGTTTTGAAGTCCAACTCTGGAATTGACTGTAAGGGAAGAGTCAGACAAGAGTTGTTTGAAATGATGGCCATCCTGGTTATGGAGAGATTAGTTACCATTTCCGGTAATTTGATGGAAGGACTAGCCACTAGCACCAGCCTAGGTGTATGTGTCCTGGAAGGACCATAGAAGAGGTTCCGTTAAGCATCCTGACTCATCTTCTGGAAGAGATGGAGGTCTGTATAAGACAGATTGTTCAGGAGCTGCTGGTAATTAGATTCAGAATTCAACATAAAAGCTGGACAAGAGGGGGATGTCAAACTTATATAGAAGTTGACATTATACACTCTATATCCATTAGGCTCCAATTTCAGGGATATTAATCTCAAAATTAATGAGATAAACTTTCCAAGGGAAGAATTAAGAATGATTTACAGCCAAGAGGTTATGAGCGAAATAACAAGGGTGGATAGAAATAAGTATTTTTTTCCAAGCCACGAAATGAACATTGATGGCAACAGTCTCCTGTCTAGGACGAGGAGAAAATCAGTAATTCAAGGATGCCAGACTAAGAATCCTGAATATGACAGAGGGTCATATACCCTGACGGGGAAAACCAGATCCCAGGACTAATATTGTTATGAGTAAATTGATCAGCCCGGCTTGACAGAAGGTCAAGGGACCGCGCTCTGAGAAGGTGGTAGCGAGGAGGAAGAGGAAGAACGCTGTATACCTAAGGTCATCCCAAGCAGCGTTTAGTATTGATAAGTGTACTCCGCTTGAAATAATGAAGTATACAGCCAGGTGTCTGAAGCAGTGTTCTCATGCCCTGGTCCTTTTCTCGCTGGAAATCTTGGCAAGAGGGAGGATGTGTTGGGGATTTTTGCCCATATTTCCAGCCTGCTAGATTACCTGGTGTCACTAGGGAAAATTCCCTAAGGCAAAGTGAATCAGAAATCAGTTGGCCTGAGTTTCAGAGGAACTATGTTTGGGGGATTTTAGGATATTGCCTGGTCGTATCCATCAGGGATCAATCCAGATGAATACCTAATATCTCATCAGGCAGAGTGGCTAACGAAATAGGGGCATCTTATAGTGATTAACTATCAGGTGTACTGATTAAGATTGGTCAAGTTTCATCACTGACTGATTGGGAATGAATAGTGAGTTGCAAGGTGAGTGATGCCACCTGCAACTAGCGAATTAATCGGTTGGTGAAGTGACCTACCATAATGGGTAATAAGTCCCATCACCTAAGCAGGTGGCTAGCCAATTATGGTTGGTTCACTTGAATCAAGATTAAAATGTTAGGGACATATTTTCTGACTCTTTCTGTTTGAGGTCTTGAGGATGTCCAAGATGGAATCCTAACCAGGATGGGGAAGACCATCGCTGCTGAGACAAGTAAGGGTGATTCAATGGCAATGGCTGCTATTTCATCTAAGAGGTGTCAACCAAGGGTTAGACAGCCGAATCCCCTACTATATAATTTCCTAGGTTATACTATAATAAAAAACACATTAAAAACCATCATTTAGTAAAAAAATTATTAACTACAGTAATATTGTTGATTTTGATGTATATTTAGACTATCAGCTTGCATTGTGACGTTCCATCTCAAGGATATTTATTGCAGAAGGCAATGATTGGAAGACTCTCAGAGAGAAGAGTAGAGATCTGAGTGGGGATCTAGAGACAAAGGGAACCACAATCAGGGATAGCTGCCAACTGTGTGTTGGGCTGAAAGAGACTGTCATTGGGGGTATCTTAATGAAGATTGGGTGGACAGGAATATAGGGAATGAATCCCTATTAGCACAACTTACAGAATATTTAATCAGAAGTACTGGCTGAAGCGTTGGGCCTAATAATAGTTCAAACTCAACTATGGATAATAGTCTCCATACTATTATCAAATAATATATTTTATACAACTCAACAAAGTGAATAAGGAAATCAAACCTGTGCAGTAAAAAGGTTACTGGGTTGACAACCTTTAAACAACATTAGAGTAAATTTTTAGACTCCCCTTTAAAAGAATCAAATTTTCACGCCTAATTTATTTCATAGTTTTAACTTGACAGTCTGGTTTATATTCCTGCATATCATTTTACTACTCTCCCAAGTTTAAATTCTATTTTGTTTCTAGTTGCCTCATCCTGCGTTCCCACCATTTGTGGGCTCCCTCACCAGTTAGGCTAATCTCAAATAAATGACCATTTTGGTCAATTTTATTTTTAGATTATAAAATATTCAGATAGTTAATTGATCCCAGGTTGTTCAGCAATCTATTCAGAATTGCACGGACATTGAAACCTCAACAACCAGGTGCCAGAATCCGCAAACTCATGACCTCAGAAGGTAGGAAGTCCTTTTGAGGTTTTGGTGAGCCTGCCAATCTTGCCGCACCTTGACCTTGTTGTGGTCCTTATTGGAGATGCCTGTAAGTGCGCAACGCCAGTAAGTGCATACTTTCTGATTACAGACAGGTGGCTAGAGGCGAGCAGAGTATAGACTGACACATCAAACCTCTGCCTAAAATGGGCTATTCATTCAATTCACCGCTTACCATTTTGTTTAAGAGTAGGGCAATTAGTCCGAATTTGATGGCTGACAACACCATATCAGCATATCTTACCGCTCTTTTGAGGTAATTCTTTTTTGGCGTAAGGTTATATGTATCAGGATGACAAGCAAGGTCTTGAAATTTTGTTTGTTACATTACTTCAACTTCACTTTTCCTTGGCAAGCTGTGGATCCTGCTAGCTCACAAGATAGGGGGACGACCATAGTCCCAAGAAAATCTAACCCTATCACCTTCTTCATCAGTTTTTGTGGACTTCTGATGGTGGAGGGGAAGTTGGGGTGCCAATCAGACCACTGGCAGTTGTGGCCTCCTGCGCCTGCTTGTGGATCTCCAAGGGGAGCGTTGACACTTTATGTGACTCTTGGATTTCTGGTCAGAATTCCCCTTTCCTCCCATCGCAATAAAGGTCGCCCATCAGCAGATTGCCTTCAATATTGCCTCAGCTTAGGGAAGCTTGTAATTTTCCTTTTAGTGAGGGGTAATGTAACAGAACAGTTTCCGTTCATCAATTCCCATAAATTGAGTTGTTATAAATGGCGGTAGCAGACTGATGATTTAATCAATTCTGCCATGGACAATAATTATAATCTTAATTTTATTATTGTTCAAGTTTATGGGAATTAGGGCTCAATCCCACAAGAATGACACACTAATAATCAAGTTTCCACACATATTCTATTTCATAGGTTTTGACTCGGTGATCAGGCTTATATTCTGGTGTATCCTATTCTAACTCTCCCAAGTTGGAATTCTATCCTATTTCTGGTCGCCCCATCCCGCGTTCCCACCATTTGTGAGCTCCCTCACCAGATAGGGCAATCAGAGATAAATGAACATCTTTCTTGATCTTCTTAGATTATAAATTATTCACTTTTTTCAGTTTTTATCCCAGTTTAGTCAGCAATCTGTTCAGAATCACACGGACATTGAATCCTCACAATTCAGGTGATTGAAGCAGCAAACTCATAACTTCAGAAGGTGTGGTGTCTATTTGAGGTTTTAGTGAGCCTGCCAAAATCGCCGCACCTTAATAAGGTTGTGTTCCCCAGTTGATACGGCTGTAAGTGAAAACATCAGTAAGTGCATACTCCTTGGGTACAGACAGGTGGCTAGAGGCTGTCAGAGTATTGACTGTCACATCAAATCTCTTCCCAAATTGGCTATTCACCCAAGTCTCTACCAGGCCCTTTTGATGAAGTGTAAGGCATTTAGTCTGAATTCAATGACTAATAACCCAATATCAATTTATTCCACCTCTTGATTGAGGCAACTCACTTTTGCCATAAAATTACATGTATGGGATTGCAAACAATGCCTTGGGAACCTTGTTTGTAAAATGTAATAAAACAAATTAGAATTATGCATAGTCTACATATTTTTTTATTTATCACAAACTTTTTTTATAATTTTAAAAAAAGTAGAATTACTTATTGAGCTTTCATAAATAGAAGAACTTATGTTATTATATACATAAAGTGCGTCTTTCATACATATTACAATCAGTTGAACAATATGTGTTAAGCACTATAGTCAAAATTGATTTATATTGCATTGGAAGATCTTGATCCACTGTTCATATGCCATTCTCTATAATTGCTTCCTTGTGTCTGGACTATAGATAATTAATATACATCCTCTCAGACAGAAAATGCATTTGGAAAAATATTTATGACGTTAGACATCCAGAACAGTATTATGGGATGTGTTGCTTCCAGAAAATGTGTATATAACTAAATGAGTTTTTGCTTACCAAAAGCAAAGTTTTCCATGATGTAATATAATCTTTTATCTAGGTTCCCCTCTGTAGTGAGCACCAGATGTACTAATTACTATTACACATTCTGTTGGTATCAGATATTGTGTTGACTAGTCTGCAAATTCCTTATATAATTACTTGAAAGTTAAATGTCCATATGAAAAGATAATCTATAACACAATATTCATTTGAACAGTATGGCATCTTTGCTATCAAGCTCCCTCAATGATGCTGAGATTGATTATAATGAACTAACAGTAAAACAACCTTGTTACTAATTAGTTCTTATAATTGTTAGTCCTTGGGTTCAGATATAAAAGACAAAGTGAATATTACACTTATCCTTCAGATTCTTAAAATTCTCATACTATAATTATCAAGGCTCATTTAAATTAATGCCCACTTTCAAATATATATACAATATTTTCAATCAGGATGTTAACTCTCATTTTCAAAGTAATTGTGTATATGTACGAGACTTTACTTAACACCAACATAGGATTCAAATGGTTTGTATGATTCATAACATCAGCAACTATAGACAAAGAGCATTGAAATCACCAAGAGTATAAGTATAATAGTATTCTGATGTTTAACATTGGGGGTCAAGGTGTATAAGACTAAAGATCTAAGAGTATGGCACTGGAAAGCCAAAAGTATGAGCCTTAGGACATACTTAAACCTGTGTTGCAGATTCAGCGTGCTGCTAAATTGGTCTAGCCAGCTAGGCTTAAACTCACTGAGAGAGCGGTAATCCTGACACTGCATGCCAACTGTGTTTCTTCTTTACAATTAATACTGTGTATGGTGGAATCTTCCCTTGACCCAACGGAGCTTATCTCAACCTCTTTCCTTGCAAGCCTAACCTTACAAGGAGTCCATCTCAAAACGAGTGTCTTCAACTGTAGTGTACTCAAGGCTGGTTACTTGCAGTCACTACTTTTAGTTTAGTTTAAGTAATAAACCAAATAAAGGATAAACATAAGATTCAATGATATAGGCTGTTTATATAAGAAAAAAACTTAGTATTTTTATACTATAAATTATAAAATCAGGATGTAAAATAATAAATTGAGTGATAAATTGAATAGTAGAATGGTAAAAAATTGAACCTTCTTCAGGAACTTTAGTGCAGTCTCTTCTTTACTTGATTTCTCTCTTGGGCACTCATTTTCTCAAGGTTCTGAATTCATGCACTGTGGAAGTGTGTGGAGCCTGCAGTATTAAGGTCATCAGCTCCATGGCTCCTGTGCACTTTGGTGGATCCAAACTTTTATTCCAAAGGTGGACTTAATTTCCTGGTTGCTTGATGGCAGCATTTTTCTTTCATTTCAATTGTTTTCCTTTTCAATGTTACTCAAATGACTATTTCCTTTTTGGGAGCATAACTAATTTAAAGTTTGTTGTTACTGGTTTGCACCTCTTTGATATTTGGATCATTTGTCATTTTGTCCATGACCTTATTGCTATCATCATTTTTGTGTCCAATTTGATCTGTAAATTACCATTTTTGAGCTAGATTCATTTTGTGTTAATAATTCTCATGCTTAGATCAGAATTTCCTCAATTTTACCAGAGGTCGAGGATTTACCAATTTTGTGGCACGCCAGATCCTTAATATTATGATTTCTCAGAATCCTAAGATGAGAAGTTTTATAATTCTATAATAATGATCAACAGAATCTGATTTTAAATATATACTGAATGAGACTTCTTATAATTTGATTTCTGGTGTTTTGCTATTAAACCAAGATGTTAGATTATATTAATAACAAAGATACATATACTATTGTAAAAATTTACTTAAGGAGTTGATTATTGGTCATCAACCCAGTAACCTTTTTACTGCACAGGTTTGATTTCCTTGTGCACCTCGCGTTGTAAAGAATATATTATCCAATAAGAAGTATGGAGACTATTATCCATAGTTGAGTTAGAACTATTATCAGGACCAACGCTTTGGCCAGTATTTCTTATCAAATACTTGTTAAGTCATACTTGTAGGGATTCATTCCTATATTACTGTCCACTTGATCTTTGTCAAGATCCTCTGATGACAGTTTCCTTTGGCCCAACACACAGTTGGCAGCTATCCCCTAGTTGTGGTTCTCTTTATCTCTAGATCCCCGCTCAGATCTCTACTCTTCTCTCTGAGAGTCTTCCAATTATTGCCTTCTGCAATAAATATCCTTGAGATGGAACTTCAAACTGGATGCTGATAGTCCAACTATAACCAAATCTACAATAAAACTAATAATGTTTTTGTAGTAATAATAGTTGTTTGTAGTAATAGTTATTTTTTATTATAGTGAATCCTAGGGATTTATAGGGGATTTGGCCATCTAACCCTCAGTTGACACCTCTTTGATGAAATGTCAGCTGTTGCCATTGAATCACCCTTCTTCGTCTCAGCAGTGATGGTGTTCCCCATCCTGGCTAGGATTCTGTCATTGGACATCCTCAAGACCTCAAATGGAAAGAGTTGGAAACGTGCCCCCAATGTTTTCCTCTTGATCCAAGCAAACCAACTATAATTAGCTAGCAACCTGCTTAGGTAATGGAACTTTTTTACCCATTATGGCAGGTCACTTCACCAACTGATCAATTTGCTAGTTGCAGGTGGCATCACTCGCCTCGCAACTCACTACTCATTCCCAATCATTCAGTGATGAAATCTGACCGATCCCAATCAGTACACCTGATAATTAATCACTATCAGATGCCCCTATTTTATCGGATGCTTTGCCCAATGAGATATTATGTATTCATATAGATCAATCCTCAATGGATATGACCAGGCGAATATCCCAAAATCCCCCAAATGTAGTTCCTCCAAAATTTGGGCCAACCAATTTCTGATTCACTTTGCTTTAGGGAATTTCCCTAGCAACACCAGGTAATCTAGCAGGCTGGGAATATGGGCAAAAATCCTAACACATCCTCCTCTTTCCTAGATTTCCAGTGAGAAAAGGATTGGGGCATGGGAACACCACTTTGGACACCTGGTCAAATAATTCATTGGTTCAAGAGTAGTACACTCGTCAATACTCAACGCTGCTTGGGACAACCTTCAGCACATGGCATTCCTCCTCTTCCTCCTCGCTACCACCTACTCAGAGCGCAGTCCCCATGACCTCTTGTCATGCCAGGCTGATCATTTTACTCATGATGATATAATTCCCAGGATCCAGTTTTCCCCCCATCAGGGTATATGACCTGCTGTCATATTCAGGATTCTTGGTCTGGTGTCCTTAAATTCCTGATTCTCTCCTTTTCCTAGATAGGAGACTCTTGCAGTCAATGTTCATTTTTCAGCTTGATTAAGGATACTTATTTATATTCGCCCTCATTATTTCGCTGATAACCTCTTGGCTGTAAGTCATTATTAATCCTTCCCTCAAAAAGCTTAATTCATTAATTTTATGAAATTAATTCCCAAAATTGGAGCCTAATGGATTATAGAGTGCATAATGTCAACTTCTATATAAGTCTGACATTCCCCTCTAGTCCTGCTCATATGTCAAACTTGGAATCCCGCTACCAGCAACTTCTTAACAGCTTGTCAAATATGGACCTCCGCCTCTTCCAGAAAATGAGTTGGGATGCTTGACAGAACCTCTTCTATGGTCCCCTCAGGACTCATACGCCTAGTCTAGCGCAAGCAGCTAGTCCTTCCATCAAATTACCAGAAACGGTAACCAATCATTCTAAAACCAGGCGTGCCATCATTTTGAAAAACTCTTGGCTGACTCTTCCCTTGCAGTCAATCCCTGAGTTGGACTTTGAAACCCTCCTGGATTCAGCTCCTTTCACTGATGCTCCAAACATCATCGTTGATGCTCTGGAGGTCATGCCAGTCACTTTGGATCATTTTTTTCTTGGCCAGGTCAGACTTGCTCCCTGAGTTCCTCTTCTGACTTGTTCAATTCTACAAACCCGCAGTTCTGGTTTCTGAGCTTTCAATTGGGAACAGCATACATTTCGAGCTCCCCTACACTGAACTTTGGGTGCAAGTCACCGAGGCGTTGACATTAGCGCTGAATCCCTCTGATATGGACAACATTCTGGATCAAGATACTGCCATTTATGCTCTCCACTTTGCTAGCCAAGTTCTTTGAAGTTGGTCGATGAAGCTTCCAGCCTCTTTTGGCTTCCACAGTCATTCAGCTTCAGCTTCTGCAAAGCCTGTAGTCATTGTTTACAAGATGCAATCTGCTCTTTACACAACTACATCTTCTCTGGAGCTTCTCATCGTTATCTTCCATTGATGGCATTAATTGGGGGCATGATTTGACAGCCACCATCGAGTATTCCTTCTTCGCTGCCATCTCACATGTCTGGTGTTCTTGATGAGGCTCATCAGCAGGCACTCAAGATAAATCTTCCAGTGACAGTGCTTTATTGGGATTACTCAGGTTTATTCACCGATTGCCTCTTCATATATTGCTGTTTCCTCCCCACTCTGGTGTTTTGCAATTGGCTTCTTCCAACATATCAATTTCCCTTCCCCTAGTTGCATTTTCTCAGGGCTCGGCATCCTCTCAAAGAACGTGGTATTGTGTAGGTCTCACCCTTGCAAGTGTACAATTGCATATCAATTTTAACAGGCTATTTCTTCCTACCACGATTGATCCTCCCTCCCCCAAGAGGCGACATAGGCAGAATCACCCATACTGAGGTCAATCAATATATAGTAAAGTATATAGAATATATTAGCTTTTTTTCTATGCATTTGAATTTTTTTCTCAATCTCTTATCAGATTTTTTATTTTTATTCTTTCTCTTTTTTTTCATGGGACTTGACCTTGGTTCAATTCAGAGGTTCATCTTTTCCCCCAAACTGGATCCTATGCACTTAAACCTACCAGTTTTCTATGGTTCAGAGGTCCTTTTTTCGGACTTAACCATCTAGATTGGTTCAGAGGTCCTTTTTTTGGACTTGACTAATCATCAGGACATGATTAACTTAATGGTTCATCAGTTTTTGGGAACTCTTTTATTTTTTTCTTTGATCCAACGCTTTAGATACTTACCATGAACTCAATTTACAATTCTTCCATCCAAGAGATTCTTTCATGAGTAAGCATCAGTTGCAACTTGGCGATTACTTTGAATGACTGACCACAATGCATCCAATTTTTTCTTTCATTAAAAACAATGAGTATCTCAATAGGCGACTCTTTCTCCTATTCGATATTCTTCTAATGGTGGTTAGTTCTTATCATCCATCAATTTTTCTCATATCCTTTTCTTTAAGGTAGTATCAAATGCTTGCGATTGCATATCAATCAGGATACTCATCAGTCATTTCAGGTATTGTTCAGTACTCATCCCCAACGTAGGTTCTACTACCAAATATAATATCAGCAGCAACGCGGCCTTCATCCCATATAGTAATTCAAATGGCGTTTTTCCCATTGCTGTATGATGACTGATGCTGTAGGTGAACATTACCAAACTCAGGTACATTCCACACGCGGAAGTTCTCCCTTCAACTAGCTTCCTCAGCGTCGCAGCCAGCGTCCCATTGACCCATTCTACCAGTCCATTTGTCTCTAGCCGGTATGGTATTGACATGACTCCCTGGATCCCCATTAATTCATTTAGCCTTGGGATCATATGAGATGTGAAGTTGGTCCCATTGTCACTCAGTAGGACTTGTGGAAATCCATGCTGGTATACTACTTGATCTAGGATGAATCTCGCAGTACTGGTAGCGTCAACTCTGGTCATGGCGTTTATATCTATGTTGACCACTTGATATAGCTGATCCTGCTCGTCATCTATGAACAGATTGCTAATATCTATCTCTTCATTAATGATATCAGGAGGAACAGGTTTCTCCGCCGCTCTATACTGTTCCTTGTCTAGGCAGTGAGACATTTTCCCGAATCTTTGGCTACTGCTGTCTCTTTAGCCTGGACCACATTAATTTAATCCTTTGGCTTTTTGCAGTGTGTGGCGAAATGCCCTTTTCCGCCACACTGGAAGCAGAACTTTTCCTTCTTATTCAACTATCTGAAATCCTTGGTCTTATTTCCCAGCACAGTTCATTAAAAGTCTTCTTTGCTCCTTCACTTCCCTTTGTGGGATTCAGATTTCAGACCAGATTGGGCTTGAAGCTTCTATTTGGGGCATCAAACGTCACTCCCAGAATCTTCAGATTATCTACCATTTGCAAGGTAGTTATTTCGGTCACAAATACAGTAGACATCATTTGATGCAAATTGCAATAGGGCCAAAGGGATGCTTGCAAAGCTATTCTTGCATCATAGTCATCTAATACTTTCACTCCAGCCAGGATCCGCGACTCCTGGTAAAATTTATTCTTAAAGCTTGCAAGAGACTCATGTTTACGGAATTAAATTCCCATAAATTCTTGCTTGCATTTTGACATATGGGTTGGGCTCCCAAACTCCTTCATTATGGCTGCTTTAGCCTTGGCATAGGACTAGCTGTCCCCCTCCAAGTGGGGTAACACTAGGTTCTGGCAGTCTGTGTCCAAACAGTTCATGACCATCAACGCCTTCTGATGATCCCTGTATCCATTCATGGTCATGTTGAATAGTTGGAAAAATGCTGAGGCGTTATCCCGATGGAATGTGGGCAATTTAGGTGTTGCTCTGAATTCCTTTGAGTCATTTCAGACTAATTCTCTCAGTTCAGCTACTTGGCTCACTTGTGGAGTGACTTTGGGCGTCATCTCTGAAATAGCATTAAATGTGGGCGGCATATTTCTTGGGGTGTTTATCTTCCCAAGTATTGTTCGAGGACTTCCCTCTTAGGCATCACTGGCCATATCAGGCTCACATGCACATCTGTGGGCTTTCAAATCCTCTACTTCTTTCATCAACATCTCAATGTCTGCACCAAACTTTCTCAAATGAACGCAATCCACTTCACGTTCTGTTTTCAGTAATAGGACCTCTCAGATGAGGTCTCATTCTTTCCTCTTTAACGAGTTTACTTTGCCAAGTAACTTGTTTCCAAAGCTAGCTACATTTTCAACTCCTTCCTCCACCTTGGTTACTCGTTCCTCCAAGGCCATGAACTCCCAATGGTCCACAGAGTTTAGGGCATTCTGATTCACTGTGGCGATCTTGGTCCACAACTTGCGCATCTCTTCTTTATACAACATAATTGATAGATTCTTCTACTCAACTACACCTGTAGTGAGCACCAACTTGTAAAAATTTACTTAAGGAGTTAATTATCAGTCATCAACCCAGTAACCTTTTTACTGCACAGGTTCAATTTCCTTGTGCACCTCGCGTTGTAAAGAATGTATTAAGCCTATAAAAAGTATGGAGACTATTACCCATAGTTGAGTTAGAACTATTATCAGGCCCAATGCTTTGGCCAGTACTTCCAATTATATACTTCAAGTCATATTCGTAGGGATGTGTTCCCTTTATTATTGTCCACTTGATCTTTGTCAAGATCCTCTGATGACAGTTTCCTTTGGCCCAACACACAGTTGGCAGCTATCCCCTAGTTGTGGTTCTCTTTATCTCTAGATCCCCGCTCAGATCTCTACTCTTCTCTCTGAGAGTCTTCCAATTATTGCCTTCTGCAATAAATATCCTTGAGATGGAACTTCAAACTGGATGCTGATAGTCCAACTATAACCGAATCTACAATAAAACTAATAATGTTTTTTGTAGCAATAATAGTTGTTTGTAGTAATAGTTGTTTTTTATTATAGTGAATCCTAGAGATTTATAGGGGATTTGGCCATCTAACCCTCAGTTGACACCTCTTTGATGAGATGGCAGCTGTTGCCATCGAATTACCCTTCCTCATCTCAGCAGTGATGGTGTTCCCCATCCTGGCTAGGATTCCATCGTTGGAAATCCTCAAGACCTCAAATGGAAAGAGTTGGAAACGTGCCCCCAATGTTTTCCTCTTGATCCAAGCAAACCAACTATAATTAGCTAGCAACCTGCTTAGGTAATGGAACTTTTTTACTCATTATGGCAGGTCACTTCACCAATCAATTGATTTGCTAGTTGCAGGCGGCATCACTCGCCTTGCAACTAACTACTCATTCCCAATCAGTTGGTGATAAAATCTGACCGTTCCCAATAAGTACACCTGATATTTAATCACTATCAGATGCCCCTATTTCGTTGGCTGCTCTGCCCGATGAGATATAAGATATTCATATGGATTAATCCCCAATGGATATGACCAGGCGAATATCCCAAAATCCCCTGAACGTAGTTCCTCCGAAATTTGGGCCAACCAATTTCCAATTCACTTCGCTTTAGGGAATTTTCCCCTAGTGAAACTAGGTAATCTAGCAGGCTGAGAATATGGGCAAAAATCCCAACAACTATTCAGTTCTTTAAATTTAGTCAACCAAATTACATCAACAAATATCACATAGCTATTCTCACAACCCAAATATTAATAAGGTTGCTAATGACAGAAATTTTATTAGCTTATTTTTTTGTATAATATGTATTGTTAGCTTTTATATGAACTTATATAAGAAATTTGCTATAGCTTGATCGTGCAACTAATTATCACAAAACTCTGTAGTTAGGGAATCGAGAACAAGTACTATAGAGCGTATACTTTTATAACTTAGTTTAATTTTCTAAAGCTTATCCTGCTTAAACTTGATTACCCTTCATACTAGACCTCCTATACCAAAATACTTTTCAGACTGTAAGTCCAGGGGAGCGCCCCCTCCTTTTGGACTGAGTGGCATTCCTGTTCCCATCAAAAAATGGTCTGGAAAGGCCAGCTACCCCTCCCATCTCCAAGGGCGAACTCGTCCATGCGGTGGATGAGCTTTGGGTAAAATCTTATCCTTTAAGGAACCCGCCAACCATCCCATATTAAATTTTAAATGAATTGATACTACAAATAAGAGGACTTTAGCTGAGCTATCAAAGAGTCAGCATTCTCATGGCGTGAAAAGTTTGAATGAAGTCTAGAGCAACGAGCCTTTGGCATCAAGTCCCAAGAGCACCAAATCATTGGGAACACGGCCCAACGGGCGTTTATCTTTAATGAATAAAGCATTTAATGTCAAATATTTGGCAAAGCTCCCCAATGGCATTGGGTCATTGGGAAATGTTGCCGCCAGTTTGAAACCCTCCCTGAAAGTATCAAAACCCTCGTCCAACATTTTTTGCTTGGTCAAAAGGATGCTGGAGCAACTGGGCGCAGGTGGGTTGGGCGCCCCAACCCGTTTCTGACCTCATGGTACCGCCACTATGTGAGGTGGTCTTAGTAGGTTCCCAGTGCTTTTGGGAAAGATGCCGTCGCTCTAGTCGTTGGAACTAAAGAAAATCAGCAACATGGGAATCCATAAAAAACTGACAGCTACTTGGCCCACTGTCAATACTTTCAAAATTAGTTCAAATTAAATTTGTTTTTCCCTCATTGATCAAAGTTCGCCAGGTTAGGCTGAATCTCAAGGGCCCCAATCCCATTCTTTCCTAAGCTATTCCTAAAATTGATCATCTAATAAGCAGGCCTAACACACTGAGGAAATTAATGGTCAATTCTCTTATTTTAAATCCAATAAAAATCTTCCTGTGATTGAATTTATTTATTTAAGTATAAAAATTCTTGCTGAACCCCCATGACATTGCAATGAGGCCCCGTGGCCCACATATTGACTGGGTTGTCTCAGTCATATTATTGGCTTTGATCCCCACCATAGTCACTTGGGCCTGTCATGTCAAGGCCTTTCTGGATTTTTCTCTGGAGTCTCTTAACTCCCTATTCCCCAGCCTATTGGCCCCTGAGGTTGCAATAACCTGGTTTTTTACCATATTTCTTTTTATAATTGTGGCCCATCAGCACTCCATTGTTACTTACCTCTCAGCCTATTTTAACGTCGTTTGATCAGAAATGCCCAGGACTTCTAGCTCAACTTTTGGGTGCTCTTGCATCCTGACTGGCAGGCCAGTCTAAACTTTATCAAAAGTTGCCCTGACACAGAAAACTAATGTGCCAATGAAAGACTTGGCCTCCATTGGGTTTACCCTAATACCTATTATAATATCCATATTCCACATGACATTGCTGTTCTGATTATTTTTGAGCAAGATCCATGTGAGGTAAGTGAAGAAAATACTGATCATTGAACATCATCCCCAATCAAACCACTAAATTGAGTGCTGGCAATAGTCTTGACCATGCTTCTCCCACTGAGGAGACTATTGGCTGTGCGGGGTTGACTGTTCTTAAAACCTGATGTGTAAATTAGAATTAGAGCTGAGATTAGCCTGGGCTTGCACTTGACAGTGAGGAGCTGCAACACAGCATAGGTTTTGATTCTGCTAGCATTTTCAATACTTGAATCTACCAGATTAGAGGTTTTGACTTCCTCCTGATTACAGTAACTAAATGATGACTAAATGTTTATTTCAGACTAACTATTTGTGTATACAGTTTCTTTAATAAATGTTAGATGCAACATTTCTTGAGATGATTCCCAGGATTCTCTCTTCTGAGGGATTCTAAGACAGAAAATAACAGAAAGATGGTCACTGCCATTAGTAAGATTAATGAGCATGAACCCAAAATACGTTGCGGTGGTTTTTTGGAGATGCCAGAATTTTTATAATTTATACAAATTAAAAAAAGTGTTTCTTAGGCGAAATTAACTCTTCAGCTAAAGGTTATATGAAAAAAACCCAGCATTTTACCATCAGCAGAGTGCCAGGTTTTGTAATTACAGGGAAGTGAGGTGAGGGGACTTCAGAACATTTCCTGACAACTGGATGCGCGTATCTTAAGAAAGTCAGGACTTTTCTGAAATATTGCAGTTTGAAAATTGTGGGTGGGGTCTTTTGCAGTTCACTCTGGCAACCTTTGCTAGCTTGTATGGGCGCAAGCATTCTTACATTTTCCTAATTTTTTGATTTTTACAAAAAGATTAGTTTTTACGCATGAGGAATTTCTGCCAAATCAAAGTCTATATTTTCGTCCCTTTGAGGATCTAATTTTGATCTTCTGGTTCTCAAGCAATTTTGTTACAACACTCTCAATTTATATCTGAATAGATTTTGGTGGAATTGAGGTTATGGCTGATCATGTTTTGACTATATGAGATGAAGAAAAATTAAATTTTGGAGGAGCGGCGGAAACCCAGCGTTCATCTAGAAAGTGCCCTAATTCCGCTATTTTTGGTAGTGGGTATTATTGAACCCTTTCTATTCTTTGATTGGAAGGGGTGTATTGTCTGATCTATTTTAGTGGACATGGCAAGGCCCTTACATTACCCTTTCCTAGAAAAACAAAGTCTACTCCTCCTTTTTGGCGCTTGTGCCAAAGTAATTCTTGTGTGGCAAGTGAAGTTTAATAGCTGTGATGGTTGTGGGTTTGACAGTGAAGGGTGCAGGTGCTTCAGGGTTTTTTGCGTTTGAATCCTTGATCAATATGGAAGTTGGTATAGTCTCAAGCAGGGATCCAACTGTTGTTGTATGTTGGATATTCTTCCCAAACTACCAGGTATTATGTTCCCACTATACTCTCCATGCATCCAGAACTCCCTCGACCTCAAATTCCTATGCTCCCTCTATCAGTATCAGTTCAATTCTGGCAGTTTCCCGTCCTTGAAAGGTAACATTGAGTAAGCATGAAAAGCCTTATGAATTCTCTAATGCAAAGAAGCTAAACATGAAAAGATCCATTGTCCAGAAACTTTTTTGATGAGGAATGGACTGCCCACTTACAAGCCAATTTGTGACATGGAACCTTTAAGTTGAGGTTCTTCATGTCCAACATTACAAGGTTGGCTGTCTAATAACTAGGGTATGCTCTGCATTTTTGATCTGCAAAATTTATTGATAACCTGAGTAGCTTTAGCCAACTTCTTTTGTACTTGTGGTGTATTTCCAAATATGCGTCATGAAGCTATCCACCACAGGAATGTTTGTACGTTTCTGTAGCCCAATTGTAAAGGAGGGTTATACCCTAAGTTAACTTACAATGGTGCCATCTCTCTGGAGGCATGTAAAGAATTGTTATACAAGAACTGGGCTAGGGGAAGGTCGAGCATCTAAGTGTCCAGGGAGGCGGTAGCATAGCACTGGAGGTATTGTTTGAGAAAATAATTGATTCACTCTTTTTGTCCATCAAACTGAGGGTTATATGCCAGTAAACTGGAAAGTTTAGTTTTAAAGTTTCTCATAGGGCATTAAAGTTTTGAGGTGAACTGAGGCCCTAGGTTGTTTATCGCTTCTTGAGGTTTCTGAACATGGTAAAAACGTAAGATATAAATAACTGAGCCATGTCCTTATCAATAGTTGTCATTAAGCATGTGATAAATAGAGTGTAAAATGTAAAACTATCCACAACAACCATATCACGTCAAAACCCTTGGAGGTGGGCAGGCCAACAGTGAAGTCTACTAATATTGACGTCCACAGTCCCACCACCTGTTGAAGTGGATGTCAGTTTATTTCGATTTATTCTGTCAGGCTTTGATTGCATGCATACTATGCAACGTTCTACATAGGCAAGCATGTCCTTCATTAGATTTTTCAGTTATGCCCTCTTTTTTATCAGGTGAATGCATTTCTTGTTCCAGGGTGCCCCATGATCAGCATATCATTATTTTTCCTTATGACCCATGAGCGTAGAGAAGTCTAGTACCCATATTTGACTTCAGAAGTAAATCATCTTATCCTTTTGAGAATAATAACTGGAGGGCCTTTTTAAGCATTTATTTTATCTATTATGGCCTGTACTTCCAGATTTTCATATTGTACATAAAGTACGGCATCCAAATGAGAACATTTAGTATTGGACATTGGGCTTTTTTTAATAGTAAACTGTTGAGTGGTGGTTATGGGGTTGATGGTGAAATTAATTGTGAGACTAATGGTCAGTTTTTTGGATATTGAGAGGGTTGTGATGGCAGAGATGACTGCCACCTCCGCTGTTGGTTTGCCCAAGACATGTTCTTGGTAAATCACTGTAAATAAATCAGCACTCTCCACGGGATTGGATCTAGCAGACAGTCTCCTATTAAGGATATTCTAAAATGTGTGGATCCTCAAAAAAACATCTGTATTTAAAATCAAAGTTGAGGAAGTCACAGTGCATTCTGGTTTGACAGTGTGCTAGCCTCTGAAGTTTGCAGTAGTATATAAATGACTTATGGTCTTTGCGCACCATCACTGTGTACTTTACTCCCTGCAGCAGGTATTGCCAGTGCATCTACAAAGCAATGATGACCAATGCTTTGCCATATATTGCCCATGAGCGTTCAGCGCCAGTGAAGTTTCTGGAAAAGTACAATACTGGAAGTTCGAGGCTGTCATGCTCCTGCAGCAGTACTGACCCTACAGCTGTACCAGAGGCATTACATGCCACTATAAACGGTTTGTCTTCATCAGCATGATGTAAGATAGGCGTGGAGGTAAAAAATTCCTTGATAGCGCAAAATCCTGCTGACATTCCTCTGACCAGATGAATGTCACATTCTTGCCCTTTAGGGGATGGAGGGGGGCATCCAGCTCTGAGATTGCCGTATAAAGATTTTTTTCAAGAAAGCAACTGATCTCCATAAGCTGAGAAGCTGTTCTGGTCAGTGGGAGTTGCCCACGCTTTTAATGCTTCTAGTTTTGAAATGGCGATGGCATGTCCATACTTAAGTACCAGGTTTACTATGAATTATACATTATCTGTAAAACATTCACATTTCTGATGGTTTTGCATGGAGGACTGATCTCTGAAAGTAGCGGTCACTGCTACCGAGACTTTTTTGCGTTTTTCTAGTGTGGGAGAGTGAAACAATAAGTTGTCATTGTACGCCACTGTGTATGTGAAGCGGAGGTCACCTAGCTCATGGTCAATGACTCTCTGGAAACTGAGGTGGCGGTTTTAGGTCTGAACATCATGTCCCTAAACTGGTATATTCCTTGGCATGTTGGATTTTTGTTAGCCATTCCTTCCCCTTCTGTCAATAGAGTATCTATAACTCTCCAAATCACAGCGTGGTGGTTCTCAATGCACAGGACCAACGCAAGGGAACTAATAGTCATTGTTATAATAAAAATAGCCCAACAGAGGGTGCTTGAGCTAAAGAGACTTAGGGCGAGGGTGTTAAGCATAGTTAGAGTACTTTGTTGAGCATTCTTCAAAACTTGGCCATGCCCCAGAGTGAAGTTCATGACCAACTTTGGTACAGGGGTAGTGTGACTAGTGACTTGGTTTGGAGGGAACCAGGTAGAAACTGCAGTGTACCTGAGGCTTAAATAATTTTAAACAAAATGAACTGGCTAATATGTCGCAAGACCTCCTCAAAGAGGTCCACGCACAGGTGCGCCCAAGTCAACATATAAAAAATGTAAAATGACATTATGGTTTAAAGGGAAGATGACCAATGAGATACTTTGGTCTCAAGTAATCATTTTTAAGCCAACTCATGGGAATTTTAGATTGGTGGAGGTGGTACCAAGCCTTAGTGCACCAATAGGTGCAAGCTTCCATCTGAAAGGTCCACATACCTTAAAATGAACTTTACTCGAATAATCAACTGAAGTTGAACCCAACTCAAGCCCACAATTTTGTAAATAGAACGTGTTTTGAACCCCCATTCACTGATCAACTGAGCCAAGCCATCATTGTTTAAAATAAAAACTCGTTCATTCTAACACATGTGCCAAAAAAGGGAGCTGGGCTTTAGGCACCTCACTTGTATCAGCCTTGGCGTACCTAGCCTGTACCCAGAGTTGATCCAAGGTGTGCTTGAGATCAGGAAGGGCCTAAGATTTCACCTTCTGGACCTCTTGCTGCCCCGCCTTGTCCTTTCTATTGGTGCCCTTCATAAGGTCATGTAAACATGACACCTCCTTTACCTGAACCTGGTGGAATGCATTTACCAAGTCTAATTTTTAAAACACTAATAGTTTTGTAATTTCTTGAGGGATTGCAGCCTCAAGTGTAAGTGAGTAAGGGTCAGGAACAGTAACATTCTTTAGGTGGCCATAGTCCATGATGGGCCGTAGAGTGCCATCAGGATTATGAGTGAATATCACTGGGGATGACACTGGAGAGGTTTCTATATAAACCGCCAATTAGCCATCACTTATCTTTCCAAGTTTTTAAGTATTGATCCTCAGCTGAAGTGTAAGGGTAAAGTGAGCAATTGATTATGATAAGATCCACTGTCAGAATTGCAGATGACCACATAGTACAACCCTTTGACTGAATATGAGATTTGACGATTAGTTTAAAATCCTAGAGGGTCAGCAATAAAGGCTGACTGATGAGAGTATCTTCAGGCAGCATCCCCAATGATATTAGAAGTCACCGACTAATTAATAATTGTTTGGCATCATCCCCGATGATATTTGAGGCCGCTGACAGATAATTTCGTCAGGCATCATCCCTGACGAAATTAAGCAATAATTTGATATTGGGATAATCCCCAATATTCAAATTATAGGGAATCGTTCAGAGTGGAATGTATTGTAGTCATCAGAAACTACCAAAACGTTTGAACGCTGAAGGAAGAGTAGAATCGTCATCAGCCAAAACAATTAGTTTTGTGTACCTAATACCAATTGTTTAGTCCACCAAACGCCCAAGGATTATGCTACCTAAAAAACCCAAGGCAATGGTACCTGACAAGATTCAGTGCCTAACACTAAGGGTCAAAAAAATATAGGAGCACAAATATTCTCATTGGACAGCTGAAAAGTTGTGTGCCAAATCTAGCTATAAAAACCCCAAAATAATTCCCTAATAAAATCAGATTCAAACTGATATTAGCTTAGTTGTTTAAACATTGGTTGTTTTAAACATTACTCTTAAGAGAAGAGTGCAAGGATCAGATATCCTTAGGTTGGCAATATCAAAATCTCCGCTTGGCTCTGCAAGAAGTGAAGAAGGAAAGTGTTCCCTACCAGTTCAAAAATATCTTTAAGAAGAAGAAGCACCAGTTTAGCATTGGACTTTACTCTCAACGTGGCTTTTGGGCAATCAACCAAAATAATAGTATTCATACTATTATTTCCCCAGTCTATCAATATCATTCAAATTATTAACGCCAGGATCCATGAATCTGTGCAGTTGAAATCCAGGGCTAAAAGCGAGCAACAAAGCCCACAATTATAACATCTACAATTAAGCAGAAATATATTTAAACTCAGAGTGGGGTGGCAGATATTTCACCTTATCTACATCAAAAATCCTTTTGTAGGGTTTAGGTATTTGGGCTGTATAACTTTGGCAATATGTTGGGGATACGCCAAAGGGGTTGCACAGGGTCAATTCCACTGAGAAATGGATGGACAATATGGAGATCATCACTCCCGAAGTAACTTACTCAATATAATAAAACCTTAAAGCAATTGCTTCCATTACAACACTTTCTTTTATTATATTATATATTATGCATCTTCTAATGCAAACTCTCTTCCTCTTTCTTTTAACAAAACCTCCTCTTTTCAACCTTCTCATCTCACTTATATGTTAGCAACTTTGGTCGACACTGACCCTTTTGCTTAGACTATTCATTCCGCCATGTTCTCAATGGTCTGGCAGAGTCTACATTTATTAAATTCACTATCACCTAGTTCAAGGCAATTTACAAATTATTTGTTGTGCATCAACATCTAATCGCCTTATCATATATTTTTTAAATTCCTCTTATCTGCTAAGGTCAACTTTTCTCATTGTCAACTCAAATTATTTGATAATACTTTATAGGCCTAATCACGATGGTTAAACAATGCTCCGCTGGTGGTTATTTTGGCTTATCTTCCAGTCATATAGATTTCTTGACAAGGGCATTATGATCAGATTTACTATTGCATCAGAGGTGGAGTACTCTACGGTGCCCATTAAAGCATTCCTTTTAGTCAGAATAGTAAGCAGAGAAATTTCATCAAAATGATGGAAGGTCATGAAGGCGAGAATTGTCTACTCTAGGTTGATAACTGTCAATTATCAGCGCCCTCATAATACTCCCAAGATCATGGGGTATAGTAGGTATTAAATTGTTGAGAATTTGGTGTAGAAATGATGACCATGGGCTGAAAGCGCAATGGCTTGCATAAGGGCTGAGTAACTGTTGGTACTCTTGAGGTCCCCACGACTGAATCCTTGTGGTGAACGCTTGAACTTAAGCTTGGACTATCTTAGGATCTACAAATTTCTAGAGGCACCCATTTCATTTAAGGCGTTAATAACAGCATGATATGAACTAACTGTGATGTCACAGTGAACAAGAAATAAGCACAATCAAATTTATTAAATTTCTTCTTGGTAAACACTCTGGCGGCAGTATTCACATTCATGGCCAACTTAGAGTATTCCTGAGATTTTTTGAGATTTGGGATGGCGTCGCTGCTAAATGAGCATAAGATAGTTGGCCATGTGTGATCCAATAAATCCATTAATTGACATATGTGACAGATATCTTCAGCTATCAGATTAAAAGAAAGTTCTTCTTCAACTTGTTCATTGTCTTGAGTTAATAGGGATTAAACGCTGGGTCTCTGGGTCCATAGGAATTAAAAGAGTTCCTAAGGTCTGTTTGCTACCTCTCCCACAAGAATCATAAGTCTGGGTCCATGAAGGTTGGACTGCGCCACAAAGATTTCAGGGGTATTCTTTTGTTGATTAATAGTTTCACTTGTTTGGGGGAAAAGATGGCTGTGGTATGTGTATTGGGGAGAGGTAAAGATATATTAGGAGGCAGGAATAACAACTAATTAACTCTACTATCATGAGACATAGTGGTGTCATAAGGAGAAAGGGTGAGAAATTACGGCGTGTGTGCAAATATATCTTGGTAACTCTCTTACGCTATAGTGGATTTGGTTAGTCCATCATCTACTTGATTTTGTTCCATATCTGTATTGCTGTCTGTTTTTTCCTCATCGTTAAATAATAAAAATCATTCTATCCTTGGGGGGTGTGGTTAGTTTGGTATAGCGGTGGTACAGTATATGCAGGGTCAGTTTCTTGGTTACTCTAATTCTGGGGTGAGCCTTGATCTGTTAAGCCAGCTTGTATGCTCTCTCCAAGGTTTAAGGTCCATTGTACCTTTCCACGTGAGAACTCGCTCCTTGGTTAAGGGAGGCCCAGAAAACTGCGTTGACAATGTCCTCTGGCTTTTTGAGGTAATCAGCTAGTCTTTGGAAAGCCTTGATGTAGCCACCTAAACTCATAGCTAGGCCTCGCCTTTTGAAATAGTTGAAATAGGAGTTAAGTCCTCGAGGCCTGGGTTGCTATCATAGGCAATACAATTTGAAAATTGAGAGATGTACCTCCCTTATGTGAGAGCTCTGGTATAGTAAGGTTTAGGCCCCAAGTTTTTGCTTCACCTTTCAAGGCATCCAGTAGTGGCAGTGAAGCTGATCTTCAGAGGCCTCAGTAGTTCCATTTAGGGTAGCTCGCAATTTAAGTTCCGCCAACAC